>SMSQ01025697.1:49735-61674 GCA_019453375.1 Ctenoplectra terminalis | reverse complement strand
CAAAGGGAAGGAAATTTTAGCGAGTGAATAAAGAAGTGTAAGTATTTATATATATTTTTTAAAGCAATATTCTAAGTTTTTGTAATAATCCTGTGAAAGTTAACAGAATTAATTTTGTTACGCAAAAAATTCTAGCTCGAAAATAAATTAGTTTCAAAAATATAAATCCTTTTCCGATTTCTCTAAGCTGAGAATGAAAGTTAAAAATGGAGGAGGAATCGTTGGATTGTTCGAATGACGAGGTAAAGTTTCTTTTAACCCTGCTGTCCTCCTTTGGTCTACATAAATCGAGAACGAAGTTTATTTTCACGCAAATACTTTGTTTTTTAGCTCATTGCATTTTGGTAATCCGTGTAATTTTTTTGAAAGCTTCAATTTCATATTTTCGTGGATTAAAATTTTTTTCTTTTTTATTTCAAAGGGAAAGAAATTTTAGCGAGTGAATAAAGAAGTCTAAGCATTTATATTGTTTTTTTCTTTTCGAAGCAATATTCTAAGTTTTTGTAACAGTTCTGTGAAAGTTAACAAAATTAATTTTGTTACGCAAAAAATTCCAGCTCGAAAATAAATTAGTTTCAAAAATATAAATCCTTTTCCGATTTCTCCAAGGCATCGAACGCTCTGTGACGCTTCTCAGTGAGTTACGCTGGACCGTTCTGCTACACGCGCCGGTGAATTTTTCGCGAGCGCGAGTGGTTAACCCATTTGCATCGCGAAGCGGAATATCGGGTGGGAAAATCGGTGGATCGGTGTTAGAGAAAGAGAATCCTCATCAATCACTGTTACGCAAAATTCTGTTGCGCCTTGTGTTTTAACGGTTTTACGTAAGCATTCCGATGCGCGTAATTAGCGATTCATTTTTCTTGCGAAGACCGTCTGGCTGAGAAGGAATCGGAGAGGTCTGTCTTGCGACACATGGAGCGTTATTCGATTCGACGAACCCCCATGAGAATGATACGCGTTTATTGGTGACACGAAATCGATCACTCTTAAATGTACGAGGATGTTTTCGTGCTGGTGGTCTTGACCGGCACTCGATTGGGAAGATGGATAGAGTGGTCGGATGGCTTCGGAGTTATTTAATGTTTGTAAGAAATTCTGGCGACTATTAATGGAAATTGTGGAACAGAGGTGGAAGTGACTGTCGGTGGAGTGTATTTGTGTGAAAGATTGTTTAGGGTATTTGTGAGGAATAGTAGGTATTTTAATAAGTACTATTTTTGCGGAAAATAATTTTTACGCTGTTCTTGGGAAATAATATGGGGAAGGAAATTTGTGGGATACATTGTTTATGGTACTTGTGAAGAATGATACACAAATGCATGCAAAATTGGACTGATAGTGATTATTAGCGATTTTTAAAATATATGGAAAAAATTCGCGTTATTTTTTAAAAATGGTATCCAAACGAATACAAAATTGAAGTGATAGTAATTATTAGTGATTTTTAAAATATATTGAAAAAATATTATTCACGATATTGTTAGAGTGATAATGATTATTAGCGATTTTTGAAATCTGTGGAAAAAATTATTCTCGCTATTTTAAAAAAATAATATTTAAATGAATGCAAAATCGGAGTGATAGTAATTATTAGCGATTTTTAAAATACGTGGAAAAAATTAATCTCGTTATTCTTAAAAATGATTTCCAAATGAATGCAAAATTGGAATGATAGTGATTATTAGCGATTTTTAAAATCTGTGGAAAAAATGACTCGCTATTCTTAAAAAATGATATCTAAATGAATGCAAAATAGGAGTGATAGTAATTATTAGCGATTTTTAAAATACGTGGAAAAAATTAATCTCGTTATTCTTAAAAATGATTTCCAAATGAATGCAAAATTCGAATGATAGTGATTATTAGCGATTTTTAAAATCTGTGGAAAAAATTACTCTCGCTATTTTAAAAAAATAATATTTAAATGAATGCAAAATCGGAGTGATAGTAATTATTAGCGATTTTTAAAATCTGTGGAAAAAATGACTCGCTATTCTTAAAAAATGATATCTAAATGAATGCAAAATAGGAGTGATAGTAATTATTAGCGATTTTTAAAATACGTGGAAAAAATTATTCTCGTTATTCTTAAAAAATGATATCCAAATGAATGCAAAATAGGAATGACAGTAATTATTAGCGATTTTTAAAAATGTGAAAAGAATTATTCCCGCTACCCCAAAAAATATCCAACCGAATACAAAATTGAAATTTCCAAAATCTCCATACAAAATCACGCTATTCCTTTCTCATAACCACTAACTTCTAACCTTCTTAATAAAAAAACAAAAAAAAAAAATACATAAACTTTATTCCCAAAACCAACACGCGAAAGAAAACAAGTCGCCAATTCTAAAACGCCTATAAAAAAAATAATCAATAATAAAGAAACACAAAGTCGAAACAGTAATGATAAAAAAAAATGCTCTAAAAAATATATTCCTCCTATGACTAAGAAAAAAAAAGAAAAAAAAAAAAAAACACCGAAACGCGGCACCCATGGACGATTAAAAGTGGCGTTAATTAACTCGAGCATAATTACCTGTTACAAGACGATCGATTCCAGCCAGAGAAGACACGGACGTATTAATTCGCAGCGGGAAGACCGGGCGAGTCTCTATCACAGCGTTCTGGATATTCCATTTCCACCTCGTTGCACGGTACCACGGTGATATAAATGCTAATTCGTGACGGGCATCTCCGATCGAGACTAGAGGAATCCGTACCTAATTTTCCTGCTGCCAAGGGATTCGCCGCGGAATAGAGACAGCTGTTTCTCCACAGGAACACGAGAAACACGTCCCACTTTTCGCGCCAACTTTGACACATGCGCCCCACGTGCAACGTTTTAATTGCATCCTCATCATCATCCATGTAATTTCGCTCGATCGACTGTCCGCGTGTCTTCCGAACGCACCGTTCTTCCTCCAATCGTACACACAGCACCTGAAAATGATTAACGTTAGTTAAGAATTGTTGAATTTTTTGATTCAAAAAATATTCGTACTTTGCTCAACGCTTGGTTGGATTCATTTTTCTATCTTTTTTATGGATTGATATTTTATTAGCTGGTTAACTCTTTGAAGCATGGTAGGGTTTTGAGCGCCCCAGCTTATCAATAACTAAATATGCACACAGCGATATTTTCTATACCATCTTGAAAATTAAAAATTATCCATAACACAGTGGTTTACATTAACTCACGTATTTGATACAGTTAGGGACTATTTATGTTCCACTATGCATATTTAGGTATTAAAAAGGTGGGACACTTTTAATCCCACCAAGCTTCAAAGAGTTAAACGTGGATCGCTGTGAATTGGTGGGAATTAAGGTTTCGTTAACAGTAGAACTATCGAACAGGTCAAAATGACTTGTTCGTGATTTCTTATAGAAATTTTAGAAATTTAGAATAACGTTGTTTTGAGGATTTTCCGTGATTTTTTGGAAAAAATACGTGGACAGAATTGTTACCCTTATTATTGGTATTTTTTGAAATATCTACCATTTTGATTTCTTTGGTACAAATAACTTTACTTTAGTCGCCGGTAGTTCTAGTGTTAAATTAATATAAATGTTGATTGGAATACTGTTTAAATGAAATGGAAGAGAAGATCAATGGATGAGCTTTTTTTATTAACACTAAAACTACCTAAGTGGTCAAGATGACTGGGTTGTAATTTCTCTTAAAAATTGTATAAAATAGCTATTCAGTTCGGGAAATTTTTAGTGATTTTTGGTGATTTTTTGCAAAAAATGTAGCTAAAGATTTGATCTTACGTTACACATTTTTCATAGCACCTATAATTTTGATTTCTTTGGATACAAATAGGTCTACTTTAATCGTCGGTAGGTTTAGTGTTAATGGAAAAATTTTTAGGGATGTGATTAATACTGGAACTGAAAAAGAAATATTTATTCGTGTTTGTTAGAGAAAATTTGTTGCCATTGTAACTTTAGAGACTTTGGTTTTAGTGTTAATTTAGAATTAGTGTTAATAAAAATATCAGTTAGTAGGAAGTTGTTAACACTAGAACTACCAAAGCGGTCAAATGACTGGTTCGTATTTGAGTAATTTCTTCCTCAAATTTTATAAATTATTAACGGTGCGCTTTTGAGTATTTTAATTTATTTTCTGTAAAATATATGGTTAAAGATTTGTTTCTGATGCATTATATAATTTTCATTGTAATTTTTTTGAAATAAATAAGTGTAATTTAATCGTCGGTAGATTTAGTGTTAAAAATGTGGAAATTTTTTAAATCATCGGCATTGAAAAGTTTTTCAACAGCGAGATTCTGTGCGTTTTAAAAAATTGAAAACTGGTATTAGAAAGTTGCAAAAAACTGTAAAGTTAGTAATAGATTGCAGTGCAATATGCAAATTCATATTTTTATGAATATAATTAAGAAAACAGAAGTTAGATAGGTAATTGTTTTATTTATTATTGAAAAAATTCGCGGTATGCTAATTAATTCTATATACGATAAAAAAATATTGATAATATTTAAAAATAAAACGTTATATAGATTGCAGATTTTTATGCAAATTTATATTTTTAAGAATATAATAATACGAATAAATCCTCGGTGGAAAATTGTTTCACCTATCAGGTATTATAAAAACCACTATAATTTGAATATTTTCTCGTATCGCGTGAATTCTGTGCAATTTTTTAGCTTTAAATTTCCTATAAATATATAAAGAGTAGCAGTTTAATCGTAAATTAAAAGCCGAATGGAAATGTTTGAAAATTGAGGCACGATGGACTTTAATTTTAATAAATCAGAGAAAATCGAGAGCACGTTTGAAACGTGGGCAGACTCGAGACACCTACGATAAAACACGACAAGCGAAGAAACCGGAGGAGGAATATTAAGACCAGTCCACATGTACACCGCGTTTCGTACGAATATCACGGGATATCGCGTGAGAAACGGTCTCTTCGTTCGTCGGTTGCATGCACAGAACGTGTTACTGGTTTTGTCCACGTAAATTAATTACCCTACACCATTTGTTCTGTTTCGCGAGCAACAAACGCCGAATCGAGTGCACCTCGATGGACATCTCGTTCGTTTCCAGCATGGAAATTTAGTATAATATATAGAGTTTTATATTTAAAATTAACATCGAATTAAAAAGAATTATAAATAAAAAAAATTGAAATTAAAATAGACCCAACCGAAATTAGTTTCATTTTGCTAATTTTTATTTCTATATTTGAAGAAGTATCTTGTTAAAAAATTACAGAGTTACCAATTTAGATTTTATTTATAAGTCCTGCAATTCTTAAAAAGAATTGCAAAATAAAATAAGAATTAAAATCGACCTAACCCAAATTAGTTCTATTTTATTAATTCTTCTTTTTGTACCTGAAGAAGTTTTCCCATTAAAAAATTACACACTTACCAATTTAAACTTTATTTATAAATCCTCCAATCATTAAAAAAAAAAAAAAAAAAATTGCAGACAAGAAAATAACAATTAAAATCAACCTAATCCAAATTACTTCTATTTTATTATAAATTACACAGATACCAATTAGAATTTTATTTATAAATCCTCCAATCCTAAAAAAGAATTACAAACAAAACAATAACACTTAAAATCAACCCAACCCAAATTAGTTCTGTTTTACTAATTTTTTTTTTTTAATTACAGAGTAGCCAATTTAAATTTTATTTATAAACCCTCCAATCCTTAAAAAAACAAAAGAATTACAAACAAAACAATAACATTTAAAATCAACCCAACCCAAATTACTTCTGTTTCACTAATTTTTATTCCTATATTCGAACAAGCATCTGCTTAATAAATTACACAGTTACCAATTAAAATTTTATTTATAAATCCTCCAACCCTAAAAAAGAATTACAAACAAGAAAATAACACTTAAAATCAACCCAACCCAAATTAGTTCTGTTTTACTAATTTTTTTTTTTTAATTACAGAGTAGCCAATTTAAATTTTATTTATAAATCCTCCAATCCTTAAAAAAACAAACGAATTACAAACAAAACAATAACACTTAAAATCAACCCAACCCAAATTACTTCTGTCTCACTAATTTTTATTCCTATATTCGAACAAGCATCTGCTTAATAAATTACACAGTTACCAATTAAAATTTTATTTATAAATCCTCCAATCCTTAAAAAAGAATTAGAAACAAGAAAATAACACTTAAAATCAACCCAACCCAAATTACATCTATTTCACTAATTTTTATTCCTGTATATAAAGAAGCATCTCCTCAATAAACTACACAGTTACCAAATAAAATTTTATTTACAAATCCTGCATTAATCGGAGCAATTATTACCGATGAATTTAGCAGTTTTCGACATAAACTGATAACACGGCATCATGTGTCCTATTATCGACCACCATGCTAGGCAATAAATGTCGATATATGCCTACTGGCACATGCGCGTGTTAATCGAGTCCCCGCATGTTTCATCCTATCAGAACTGCCATAGGCGATGGCATCATTGATAACGCGAAGACATTGCACGATAGATTCCTACGTCTTCTATTTTCATGAAAATCACAACTCTGATTACAACCTTGGTTACACCGCCGAATCATTCCCCATTGGTCTCGTTTTTTGTCACCGTTCAGACCCAACGGCGTTAATCTAATCGTGTGTCTCGTTTGATCGAACCGATCGAAGTCGATGAAAGAGGCGGAAATGGAATGGTAGATTGAACCAGCCGACAGAACCGTGTATAGCTGAACAGAAATACATGTGGAGTCATGGTAAATGTAATATAATGTATCGAAGGAATCATCAGGCTGAGAATGAAAGTTAAAAATGGAGGAGGAATCGTTGGATTGTTCGAATGACGAGGTAAAGTTTCTTTTAACCCTGCTGTCCTCCTACGGTCTACATAATTCGAGAACGAAGTTTATTTTCACGCACTGTGCTTTTTAGCTCCTTTTTGGTAATCTGCGTAATTTTTTTGAAAGGTTAAGTTTCATATTTTCGTGGATTAAAATTCTTTTTTTTTGTTTCAAAGAGAAGGAAATTTTAACGAGTGAATAAAGAAGTGTAAGTATTTATATATTTTTTTTTTCTTTTTGAAGCAATATTCTAAGTTTTTGTAATAGTCCTGTGAAAGTTAACAAAATTTAAGAATTGGTCTATCAAATTTGGTGTATTCAATTTTTGCGATTGCTTCTTTAATATTGTAGATTTTGTGAATCTACATATTTTAAGAAAATTTTTAAGAAAATTAAAATAGAAAGAAAATTTAAAAAGAAAGGAAATTAAAATAGAAAAAAAATTAAAAAAGAAGGGAAATTAAAATAGAAAGAAAATTAAAAAAGAAAGGAAATTAAAATAGAAAGAAAATTAAAAATGACAGAAGATTATAAAAGAAAGAAAATTTTTAGGAAAATTAATATTTTTAAGAAAGTTAAAGAAGAAAGAAAATTTTTAAGGGATGTAAATTTGCAATAGTGGACAGCAAAGTTAAATAGTAAAATAATTCCCACTAAAATGGCTCGATTCGTATAGAAAATTATTAAAAACGTGACATTTAAAAATATTTAAAAAAATACATATATATTATAAAACTATAACAATATCATCTTCACCAAACAAAAGTACCATCTCTTTCCAACTTACACTAATACGACGGTATTAAGTCTACTTCAATAATAAAAAAAAATGATTCATAACAATGTACAGTGTCCTACATTGGATAAAAATCATGGAGCCTCAATTATGGTAACGAAAGTGCTACAAAGTAACATAGCCTATGAGTAGTCCATGAGTAGAACAAGTTGGTGTAACCATAACCGATCATTGTTCCTCGTTTTTCTCTAACTTTCACTGTACTCGCGCCGGGATTGGTGTATCGATGAAACCAACGATTTAGTTTAGAAGGGACAGCTGAGAACGATAGAGAAGCGGAAATGAAAAGGTAGATAAAACGACACAGTGAAACGAGCGAGGATAAGAGATAGATTGAACTACCAGCTGATAACACCTCATCACTCGATTATACGTGCCGCAGTTTCGAATATTCAACGTTGTACCGCTTCGAAAATATCATGAAGGCTGTTCAAGCTTTGATTAATCAAGATGTACAGTACTGATAAGTGTGGCAGAGAAATCTGCAGGCATACTGATTGCCGATGTTTTGTCGATGCCAATATTGAACCGCGGTAGACTTTCAATGGCGGAATATTCGAGCAATAGTGTAATCATTGATATTAATCGACTGGAACTATCGAAGTGATCGAAATTACTAATTCGTAATTTTTTGTAGAAGGATTTCTGAGGATTTTTGAGGATTTTTGAGGATTTTTAAACCTTCTATTAAAAATATAAATATTTGTCTCTCGTCAGTTATTTTTTTTTTTTTATACACTTTTCATTCTGATTTTTTAATACAGATAAGTATTTTTGAGGATTTTTAAACCTTCTGTTAAAAATATAAATATTTGTCTCTCGTCAGTTATTATTTTTTTTTTTATACACTTTCCAATCTGATTTTTTTAATAAAGATAAGTATTTTTGAGGATTTTTAAATCTTCTGTTAAAAATATAAAGATTTGTCTCTCATTAATTATATGTATTTTTTTTTTACACTTTTCATTCTGATTTTTTTTTAACACAGATAGATATTTTTGAGAATTTTTAAACTTGTTAAAAATATAAAGATTTGTCTCTCATCAGTTATTTTTTTTTTTTACACAGTTTACATTCTGATTTTTTTAATACAGATAAGTATTTTTGAGAATTTTTAAACCTTCTGTTAAAAATATAAAGATTTGTCTCTCATCAATTATATGTATTTTTACACAGTTTCTTTAATACAAATAAGTATACTTTAATCGTCGGTACTTCGAGTAAATTTCTCTATTCAGACACTTGAAGAGAGATTTTTGAACAGGTTCCAAAAATAAATTAATCAATATTCTAGAGAATATTAATTAAAAAACTTTAAAAGGTTACGGTAAGTCGGAAGCTCTAAGATGGCTTGTCTGACCAGTAACGCTGAATCCCCTTAGGTCACAAATCTCTACGCGCATCGCGTAGAATGATCTAAATTAATTCAGACAAATAATAACCACTTTTTACCGCTCTAAAATACTCGATAAAGACACTTCTTACTATACTCCGCGTCGTATATTATCTGCTACCAAAATAAACCCAACAGACAGTAGCAAGCAACCCTACGACTTCCACATATTTGCAAACGAACGCATCAGGTGCCTCTCGAGCAGCTGTTAACCAGTTCAACTGGCATTTAATCAGAAAGCTACACGTAACGAACCCATCTAAACGAATGTGCAATTAGTTAACTGAAATAATTTCAACCCTTTCCACTCCTCAACTTTTTTAAGTTTCACACAACTTGTTATAAAAACTTGAAGCATCTTCTCGAAAAAAAAAAATATATAATATAAATGTTCACGATCTTCATTCATCTCGTTCATTAGCTTTATTTAAAAAAACAAAGCAAACGAAAATTAAAATTTTTGGCCTAATTTTTTGCGATGTCAAAAAGAAAAATGAAATTACATCGTTTACAAGATTGCGACAAAAGAATAAAATATAAAGATCAGAAAATTTGGAGAACCATTAGCTCTGAAATTATTAGGACTGATAATGCAAATTAATCTTCGGGTCAAAAACCCCTCGCACTCCGTACGATTCTTTATCACTGAAGAAAAGAAATTTTATTTTGAAAGGAGAAAATTACTACTGCTCGTGAAAGTAGTTGTTTCTATTTATTTTATAAATATCCTTTTTCCTCTGGTAA
This sequence comes from Ctenoplectra terminalis, assembly GCA_019453375.1. Taxonomy (NCBI): domain Eukaryota; kingdom Metazoa; phylum Arthropoda; class Insecta; order Hymenoptera; family Apidae; genus Ctenoplectra; species Ctenoplectra terminalis. The sequence continues at coordinate 51,895 of SMSQ01025697.1, read as the reverse complement.
ACGGAACATAAATTTTTTATTTTGTAAATCATCAGGGTGTGATATCTTTGGAAATTGAGCGTAATCGTGTTGAAAACAGAATGTCTCCGTAGCGGAGCTAAAGAAGTGTTAAGGGTTAAAGTCACAGTCGTGATATAAATTATTATCTAAATGCAAGAAACACGGTATATTTGTAATGAAATTTAATTTTAATTCTAACTATAGTTTTAGTTTATAAGACATAAGATAAGGTGTGTGACGTACACAATAACTAGCTTTTTAGCGATCTCAATGTTTCCCGAGAGCTCGTTCGAAACCGACAGCCTGTAAATTACTCTAAACAATTATGCATTGTTATCTCGTAAATCGACCGAAACATTTGAATCACGAGGCATAGGGGACGATAATGTTCTGTCATTTTTGCAATTTTCAAAGGTTCCTACTGCGGGGTCATTGACTTCTACGACTATTTAAAAATGGACACCGACTTCTACGACAATTTAGAAATGTCCCCGCTACGGGGACACCGACTTCTACGACGATTTACAAATGTCCCCGCTACGGAGACACTTGTAAAATAAACTTTTATAACAATTCAATAGTCTCATATTCCATGAAATATCTTTCGAAACACCTACTAATTTACCTCGTAAGCGCTCAAATAAGCGTCGCCCGAATACGTGTGACGCGTTCTATCAGAATTTTTGTCGTCACCCAAACACGGGTGACGCGGCGGTCAACGTGTTAAGGAAGCATACCTTCGAACGAGACGGTTCGAGACGAAGCATAGGAGCAACGGGGGAGGCCGGTTAATTCGGTGGACGAAGCGGACCTAAAGCGGAAGGTGGTAAAACTGAAAAATCAAGGGTCCCGGGCACGGCGGGTCGCGCGCTCGACCCGTCTGGTGGGGATAATAACGTGAAATTAGGAGCTAATGTGGATCGATGTGCCCTGCCGACGTCGTGGCTCGACTGTTTTAAGAGCGATAATAAAAACGAAACGATTTCGCGGAGGCTTCGGGCCCGGCGAGCAACGGCCGAGGGGAAACGAACGGCACGCGGGCGGAAGAGGCGTTACCAACGAACGCGACTTCTTCGCTCAACTTTTGCCCCGCCTACGCCTCCGTGTTCACTGCCCCCACCAGGATTCCCCTAGAGAGAGGGTTAAACTCCCCACCGTTGGTGTGCTTCGATTGCCAACCGACGCAGCGAGCGTTCGCCTGGCGCAAGTCGCCATGGAAACCGACGAAAAGCGTCGCCCGGGATTGTTCGAAACAATTATCCGGCGCTCAATTCCACTCGTGCTGGTTCTATGTGTCTCTTTGGCCAAGGTGCCTACGCCGGATACGCTCCAACCCTTTTCCCGGCAATCGAAATTCCTCGCGATAGGTGATATTTAGCCGGTGGTCTTTGGAAACGTATTTCTTTCTGATGTTTAGATGGCAAGCGGGTTGGAGGAGCAGAAAATTTTGTTTCAGTTTTGTTTCAGTTTTGTTTCAGTTTTGTTTCAGAGGAGAAGAGGGGTGAATTTTCTTTTTTGGGCGGGTTAATTATCAGTTGATGCGTTGAGGACGGACGACCGAAATTTGTCGTGTTTTGCGTGTGAGATCTTGAAGAGGTGAAAATGGGAAACGACGAAGTGTGAAAGGTCATCTGTTCGGTTGAAAGTTTAACGCGTTAACTGCCACGGTGGTTATATGTGATCGGAGATTGTTTCTTCTGTAGCGGTATGGTGGTCGCCGGTGACCAGAGTGCTTCAAATGTTTATAATTGTAAGAATTAAATGAATTGATAGTTGATGGATTTTGAACATTGTTATCGCTAGTGAGAATAGTTTGAAATAATGTGTGCAGTATACTAGATAAATGAATGAAGATAAAAAAGAAAGAGCGTCTGAGTATTTCTGAAAGTTAGCTCAAAATTGCCCGATAGCAAACGTGTTCAACTTGTTCATCTAATTAATTATTAAACCGTGTCACTTATCGATAAGAAACTGTTTTTGAGGAAACAGTTAAAATTAATATTTGTTTTTATAATTTCCAACTGTTCCAAATTACTCTTTCAAAACTAACCCTGCTATCGTCCTCTATTAAACTTCATTTCAAACATTAAAATATATAATATAAAATAAGCAAACGCAACAATTAAATGCACCGAATCTAATAAACAAACATTTAACCAT
>SMSQ01025697.1:0-38254 GCA_019453375.1 Ctenoplectra terminalis | reverse complement strand
TTTTCTATATCTAAACGTACTGCACTCTATACGAGTTAATTTCCAAGTACCAGTTTAATAATTATAACCAGAACGTTCAACGATCCAACCAACAAACTACCAAACAAATTCCTCGCGAAAAACTTGAACACTTCTATCCGAACCTATCTAATCCAAGCAATTCGCAAATAACCCACCTCCCCTCCCTAAAAGAAAAGAGGAACACAAGATTCCATCCACACGTCGCATTAGCATTACCCATTTCCCTGATTCTCGAACGAGACCCCACACCGTTTCGTTGAAACACGTGCTCAGAGGAGACCCGGTTCGAGCAAAAGTGAAAAGCAGCCTGGAACCCGACCACGGCCCCATGGAATACCGTACGGGGACAATGGCCGCCGATTAGATGACCTCTTTGGGGTGTTCCTTTTGCGAGGCTGTCCGTGTACATTTGGGAAACGCAGGTAGACCAGGTATGCACCTGCGCACACCTGTAACGATCGGCATCGTCGGTGAACGAAACGACACCCAGGAGCCAGGTAAACGTAGAGACACACCGACGAGGAACGAGAGGGGACCGTCCGAGCCACGAGCCACCTGTAATGTGTGTAACGGTACAGAGGAGCGTACGGTGGCGCCGATCGCTGGCGACGGGAACTAAAAGTCTTCTTAGGCGAGGTCGAACGGCCGCATACCACGATCCGGAATCGCGTCGGGAACGCAGTCGGTGTCCGGTCGTCCGGGAACGCTCGAATTGCCAAACGAAACGTCCGAGGCGTCCTGTAAGCGCGACGTCCATCGCTTCGAGCGGCCAGTTTCGAGTGACAAATACCGGTGAATATATTGTGCGGCTACGATCGACACGAGGATCCATCATCGGCAACTTGGTTACAATTACACGCACCGGTCGCCGCTACGTTTTCCTCTCCGTTTCACTTCTCCTTTCCACCTTCCTCTCCTTTGTTCACCGCGCCCGTTCCATCCGTCGACCCTCGTGGCTCCTGTTTAGCGTGCTGCGATCGTCTCCAGTGAACGGGCCGCTTCTCCCCTCGTTGTGCTTAAACGTTCCGGTGACATTATCCAATCGCTCGAGGAATTGTATCGAGAAGCCGGACCAGGGTCGACCAGGGACGCGAAAAGGCTTGCGGAGTGAGTAGAAGTCATCGTTTGTTGTACCCAGCCGAGATTTACTCCGCTCGATCGGCCTGGTCCCGTCTGTGACCCCGTCTGCGACGCGACGTTGCGCGATTTGTAGATGTTATTGTTCGCAATGGTGTAGAAAAATATTCGTATCCTGTCTGGGAGGTTCGCAGAAGAAAAGGTGGGCCTATTATACCATGACCAATTCGATCCGCATTCCTCCCGTCAGCCAACCTCTCGTCTCTGCGCGGTACACGGGCATGCCGCTCGGAGACATCGACGCGCGGTCAAGACATGCGCCCTCGACTGCTCCGAGCTCCTTCCCACCGCGTGGGACGCGGTTCTTTCTCTCGCGTTGCGTTATTCCCGATGACAGAGATTATTCGTGGTGTACATATGATGTTCTCCGAGCGGAGACTGGTTTACGGCCGANCAAGACATGCGCCCTCGACTGCTCCGAGCTCCTTCCCACCGCGTGGGACGCGGTTCTTTCTCTCGCGTTGCGTTATTCCCGATGACAGAGATTATTCGTGGTGTACATATGATGTTCTCCGAGCGGAGACTGGTTTACGGCCGATCGATTTTAAAATGGCGCGGTGCGCCGCGACACTCGAAATCAACCAGGTATTCCTGTGATCGTCCGGATGCTGCGAGCGGCCGAATGCCATTGGACGTGCCTTCCAGGCCCGTATCCTTTCGCTGCCATAAACATGGAGATTCGAGCACGCTCCCTGTGTCACGTTGTCGATCGAGGCAGACCAGTTCCTCGTCCGGAGACAACGGAATTCTCACGATCTCGCGTACACGGCGCACACCAGTCGGATAGATTGTTGGCCGTACGAGTCGAGGCCGATGTAAAATGGCTATCGCAGGGAAAGGGGGAAACGAACCGTTGGTATCGGTTGTTGATGAATAAAGACGAGCGATGGCTGGAATAATATGTTGATTTGAGGAATTCAGGTGTGAGAAGGGGGGCAGACGACGGAGGCGGCGATGGTTGAGGAAAGATTCTCGTTAGTGGAAATTGAAGAGAGGCTGTCGCTTGCCGGATGGAGCATATTGTTTATCTGTCCTGTGAGTCATGGTTAATATAGTCACGTTTATTTATAATAGTGCTCGCTGGACGGAGGAGTTGGAGTATTCTGATTTTTAGGGAATTGTTGGTTGTGTAAAAGATGGCTGAGATTTTGGTACAAATATATTTTTTTATGGCACAATGAAATATTGAAGAGCGTGGTTTGGATATTTGGTTGAACTAATTTGAGAATTTTGTGGAGGAACTCATTTTATTATGAATAATTTTTTGAGGTATTTTAATTCTAGTTCTGTGTAGGATTTAAGTATGATTGTTGCTTGGAAAAAATTTGTGATTGGTGCTATATAAAAAATATAGGCACATGGTTGTGATATTTCTAAGTTGGTATTAAAGAGGGTTGGCTAAGCGTTCGGATTTTTAAATATTTTTGATTAACTTTTTCGTAATAAGATCAAGATACAGTTTGATCTAGATGCCCGATTAGGCGAAAGTATTCAAGGACAGTGAATCGTGTGACCTCCCGCCGTTGCTGGAGAAAGATACTGTCCCGTTATTAACATTCATTCATGTCACGCAAAAGTTCGAACGCGTTGGAAAGATACTAGCAATCAAGAAGGAGCTAATGAACTGCTATACGATGCAACGAAAACATTCACCTCCTTTACTTATCGTCGACTTAGTGGTTAAATTGATTCAGTCCAACATTTTTATTCCAAAAATAAATTTTCTTAACATTGTGCTCTATTTATAGCCTATATTTTTAACACAAACTCTTATTAATTTCACCAATGTGAGACAGAATTTTTCCTGAAACTAGTAATTGAAAATAAAAAGAATAAAAATAGAACCATTTAAAAAAATAGTAATTGAAATTAAAAGAATAAAAATAGAACCATTTTAAAACTAGTAATTGAAAATAAAAGAATAAAAATAAAACTAGTTTAAACACTAGTAATTGAAAATAAAAGAATAAAAATAGAATCATTTGAAAATAAAAGAATAAAAATAGAACAACTTGTAAAACTAGCAATTGCAAATGAAAAAATAAAAATAGAACAACTTTTAAAACTAGCAATTGCAAATGAAAGATAAAAATAGAACCATTTAAAAAACGAGTAATTTAAAATAAAAGAATAAAAATAGAACCGTTTTAAAAACTAGTAATTGAAAATAAAAGAATAAAAACCATTCATAAAACTAGTAATTAAAAATAACAAGATGAAAATCGAACCGTTTAAAAACCTAATAATTAAAAATAAAAAGATAAAAATAGAACCATTTATAAAACTAGTAACTGAAAATAAAAAACATTTTTAAAACTAATAATTAAAACCACAAAGATAAAAATAGAACAATTTTAAAAACCAATCCATATAGGCAAATCCATCCATAAAAACTGATCAAAAACAACTTATTTTGCAACTATATAGACGGTTTGAAACATTATACAACGTCTTGATAACCAAAATTTACAGCAATTAATAACAGAATATTTTCTTTATTTGAAAAGGTATTATTCTTCACAAAATACCTGTCGAATATAAATTTCCGTCAAACATTAATTCCAAGTGGATCAGTGTTCCATTGAACACATCGAAACGGTGTTTGTTAAATTTAATTCCTAACGAACCGAGCCACCAGCTGAATCAGTTTAACAGTACCATAGTCTGAACTAAAATTCTCGGTCGGTGTCCGCGAGAATTTAATTCCAATTAATTCGAACCAGATTTCTACAGCCGCGGTATTATTTCGCAAATATTGTCTGTGCTTGTGCAAATATTTGCAGTCGGCTGTAATTGGAAGAAGTTAAGTTGCTATGCCTGGTCGTTGAAAGTTCGATGTGCGAGTGATATGGAAGGAGTTAAAATTCACGGTGAAAGTGCTTCCTAAAGCCTGATTTCTTATCGATGCACCGATTGGGAGCTTCAGAAGCGACAAGCGTGGCAACGTGTGTAATTAATATCCGCTAACAGTTTTCAATAAAATTTCTCGAACCGTTCAGTGCCGCATCAGCATCGAAAAATAGTATTTCAGGAATAACAATTCCTCCAGCACATGATTTATGAATAATTATTTATGCAGGCGTTCGTTTCTCCGTTTACGTAAACTGCGTTATCACCCTTATTGAGAGCAGAGGAAATTTGTCGGAAACAGGAAATTTACAGTTGTACTTCACGGAGAAATTTTGAAATTTACAAATTATCGGTTGTCACTGATATTAAATTGTTTTTGATTGAATTGTTGTTGATTTTATTCATTTGAGGATTTTAATATTTCTGTTAGGTCCAAAAGAAGAATTTAAATATGATATCTACCAAATTTTATTATTGTAGGATATTTATTAGATAAGGTTGGTTTAGTGCGGAGTTTTAGTACTTCGGTAGTACTTAGTACTTAGGTTTAGTANGTTTTATTCATTTGAGGATTTTAATATTTCTGTTAGGTCCAAAAGAAGAATTTAAATATGATATCTACCAAATTTTATTATTGTAGGATATTTATTAGATAAGGTTGGTTTAGTGCGGAGTTTTAGTACTTCGGTAGTACTTAGTACTTAGGTTTAGTACTTTGAGTACGGAGCAATCTAGTTGACGGAATTAAATTTTCCTTTTTCAGGTACCGCGTATTCTATCGGTGTTCGATTAATTAACGATAGGAAAGTTTCTATTGTAATTTTTGTGGTAAATAATATCAGAGAACAATATTAACTTTCTACTAAATATATTGCTAAAAATATTAAAAATAATATATTTTTGCTATGTAATAATATATTATTGCTATTCGGAACTATTTAACTGTATTAACTAGATTTACGGAACCCCTCAATTTTACGGATTTAGAATTCATGCATAAGTGTAATAATTATGTGGGTGGAAAATATAAATACAGAACGAAATAAATCTCTAAATAAAAATCTATTGATTTCAAATAAAATGAACTGATATTAAATACAGAAAAAGATTTACGGAACCCCTCAATTTTACGGATTTAGAATTCATGCTTAAGTGTAATAATTATGTGGGTGGAAAATATAAATACAAAACAGAATAAATCTCTGAATAAAAATCTATCGATTTCAAATAAAATGAAGTAATATTAAATACAGAAAAAGTGAATTTTAATACACCCTTAAAAATGGCTCACTCGGTGCAAACCTATAATATAAATAATCTGGTAATCTATAATATAAATAATATAGTATAAGTAATTTTTTCTCCGATAAGCAGACAAAATTCAGTACAGAGTACAATTTATTTTCGAGAGTATGCAAGCAAGAATTTATTCGATCGTAACTTTTACAGAAACAAGTCATCGTCGATGTGTTAACCCTTTGCTCTACAATCACGAGTCACGCTCGTGGCGCCGATTATCGTCGAAACACAATGAAAACACACTATATTTACGATAAACTTAAATTTTAACTTCAACTGTTAATTTACATTGGCAAAATTGAAAATCAGCGAATAGAAAATGCGTGTGACATAAAGCAGTAAACAATTGCTAACGAATATTGAAGAAATCGTAAGCCAAGGGTTTAAAAAAACAATTTTATTCCTCGTTAAGAGCTAACTTTGATTTCGTACGAGAAATATTTTAACTACTCTTGTTCCTCTGTTTAAAAAAGAAAAAGAAAAAATTGCCTCCAATTTCTACTTGTTTTTTACGATGCCGACGGAGATAAGTAATCTCTTGCGTGTCTTTTATTTCGATAAAGGAGAAGCGCGATTATGAATTACATAAGATCCTTGTATCACCGTAGCCGAGCTGCTGCTTTCTCTGTCTGACCTCGATACTTGCTCGACGAAACCCTGATTCTCTTCGATGTTAGATTCGGCTTCGTGCCTCAACCTCACAAAAAATCTCCCGGTCGTACATTCTCCTAAATGTTTCATTCGGATTCCTTATTACAGCTTGCAAATAGCCTTCCATTTTCTGACAACGAATATCAGGTAAATAGAATGAACCTATCCTTTGTTGTTAGACTTGTAAAGGTGTGTTTCAATCTTTTATTCTGCACTGAAGGAACCAAAGATTTAGCCTTTTACTCTTGAATTCTGTGACCCATTTTATCCCGAATCGGTTAAGCAATTTTAAGGAAATTTTGTGTGACAATAAATAGAATAGACCGAGGCGAATTGGATCGAAATAAAAATTTAGTAAAAGGATTTTTAAGTTTAAAAAAAATCGTAGAATTAAATAATAAAATTTAGAAAGGTAGCTTTTTATTATAAATTCGTAATTAGTACCCATTTATTTCGAAGATTTAAGTTTAAAAAATCTTTTATTATTAATATAAGAGAGTTAAATAATAAAATTTAGGAAGTTAGCTTTTTATTATGAATTCGAAATTAATACCCATTTAATTCTAAGGTTAATAATAAAAGATTTTTTAAAATTTAAACCTTCGAATTAAATAGATATTAATTACGAATTTATTATAAAAAGCTAACTTTCTAAATTTTATTATTTAACTCTATTATATTAATAATAAAAGATTTAATATAAGAATAATAAAAGAATAATAAAAGAATAATAAAAATAATAAAAGAATAATAAAAGATTCAAAAATTGACACGATACCAATGAAAAGTCACCGAAGTCATTTATAACTTTTTCACAAAACGTTTATCAAAGTAGACTTCCGATAGAATCTTAAGACAGAATTTCATAGCTGTGTCTCCAATTTTTCTTTATTCCAAATTTTTTAAGTGTCAAACTGCACACTTGAATAGCTCGAGAAGTATTCAAAATATTCAACGTCATGTTGCACAGAAATGATTTACAGAAAAATTCTTTTCACGTGTTAATAATAGCATAAGCTGTTAAAAAGAAAAGCAACGAGAAACAATGTTGCAACGAATGATAGAACATTTTTGTTTCGGCTCCATTCTGCCGCGTTCATGTTTTGTGACGCACAATTTGTCTTGCCGAGCGATTTGACAGAAGCAAATTATCCATTTCAACGAAATGGAAGGCAATTTATTCGGTGCCCTGAAAACTTATTTCACCGTATCGTAGCTGCAATGACGATTTGTCGCTGTAATTTCGTATCATTTTCTGGGACGGGTCTACCGTTGCACGTAAAGACCTTCTGATTCTAATATGACCAGGTCACGAATTTTACAAAAAAAATGTTCTATAAAACGCAGTGATTTTTTGCGAAGAAACGATGATAAATTTAATATTTAATATTGATGGATCAAAATTTTGGGTTTCGATCATTAAATAACGAGTGGATACGATTTTAGCGCCTGTTTTAAAATTTTGCTCACTTCCGGACAGTATTATGGAAAATATTGAGACTATAAAATCGTAAAATTTGAACTTAATATCTACAGTATTTGCAATATCGATTCTACGACCATCTACAACAGTTATCATCAACCATACAGGAAATGGGTGTAATAAACTGCTGGTGCTACATCGAGAAGCCCATTTCGCTGCAATGTACCTGACAATATAAAGCACGTAATTCACTCGCGCAAATTTTCCAACCCGTTCACTTTTATCAGAAATGATCCTCCATACGTACACTTCCAAACTTTATACGGTACTTATACTGTTACTTTAATTAAATTGTTAGGAAATCGCTGAACAATTTACTCAGAAAAATTCTGCAATACATAGTAAATACTTTTTACTGAAAATCTTAAAGAAAAATGGCGATACTTCCAAACTTTTTATAGATAGTCTACATACTACAATTTTAATGAAATTAACTAAAAATCGCTACATAATTTACTTTAAAAAAAATTTCTCAGTACCTTTTGAATATTTTTTACTGAGAATCTCGAAGAAAAACGATGATACTTCCAAACTTTTCATACATAATCTACATACTATAATTTTAATCAAATTACTTAAAAATCGCTACAGAATTTACTTTAAAAAGATTTCTCAGTACCTTGTGAATTTTTTTTACTGAAAATCTTGAAGAAAAACGATCATGCTTCCAAATTTTTTATAGATAGTCTACATACTACAATTTTAATGAAATTAACTAAAAATCGCTACAGAATTTACCTTGAAAAAGATTTCTCAGTACCTTGTGAATTTTTTTTACTGAAAATCTTGAAGAAAAACGATCATGCTTCCAAACTTTTTATAGATAGTCTACATACTACAATTTTAATGAAATTAACTAAAAATCGCTACAGAATTTACTTTAAAAAGATTTCTCAGTACCTTGTGAATTTTTTTTACTGAAAATCTTGAAGAAAAACGATCATGCTTCCAAACTTTTCATAGATAGTCTACATACTACAATTTTAATAAAATTAACTAAAAATCGCTACAGAATTTACCTTAAAAAAGATTTCTCAGTACACAGTTAATATTTTTTACTGAGACTCTCGCAGAAAAACAATCATGCTTCCACTTTTTCATAGATAGTCTACATACTACAATTTTAATGAAATTAGAAAACAAAATCACTACAGAATTTACTTAAAAAAAAATTTCTCAGTACACAGTTAATACTTTTTACTGAGATTCTCGAAGAAAAACAATGATGCTTCCAAACTTTACACAGATAGTCTAGATACTACAATTTTAATCAAATTACTTAAAAATCGCTACAGAATTTACTTTAAAAAGAATTTCTCTGTACACAGTTAATACTTTTTACCGAGACTCTCGAAGAAAAACGATGATGCTTCCAAACTTTACATAGATAGTCTACATACTACAATGTTAACCAAATTATATAAAAATCGCTATAGAATTTACTTTAAAAAAAATTTCTCAATATCTACCAAATACTTCTCATAGTTACCGTCCATACAATTTTAAAATTAATAAAAAATGTGCAAAGAATTTCTTAAAAAAAAAATTTCTCAGTGCCTAGTAAATACTCCTGGTAAATCCTCTCGAATACCTAGAAGAAAACTATGTTTCCAAACCTTTCATTATTAAAAAAAACATTAAACCATCTACCATAGAAAAAAACACAGCACCCAGCAACTGAAAATTTTCATACGGAGTAAAGTCGAGCGATAACCGCTCCAACGCTCTCCAACGCTCTCCGACACTTCCAGAGCCAAGAGCTCTCACACCTGTCCAAACAATCCTCTTTCTCCAGCTCGACCAATTAAATATTCACGATCAACAATTATGGTTCCACAAACATAGAAAAACATCGGATCGCGATACGTGTGATTCATAACGTATGGTTAACTCCAGTAACCAGGCAGAGACTCAGATGCGTGTGCACACGGTCGCGAGCATCGATCATGCGAATAAATGGTCGAGTAAAAGTATACACCTCTCGGCGGCCTTCTGTCGTACTCACGTTGGAATGTATTTTGCAATCTTATGCTAATTTGGTTAGTCACCCTCGGTCACTCGGTTCTCTTCGATACGAACGCACGAGGATTCGTGGCGATACGACGGAATAGAAGAGGCGTGCAGTTAAAGACGAAACGGCGGAACAATGGCGACGGCAATTTGGCCTTTCGACACCCATCGATTGTTCGTTGTGCCTTCCTTAAACGTGTCCCATTGACTGGTCGAAAATGGCAGGGATCGTTAACTGATCGCGTGCAACAGCTTTTTACAGTGACATTGAAATGTTTTACGGCGGTGCTGACCGGTGGTTGGTTGCAGTGATTCGTTTTATCGGTAACGTAAACTCGTTGAGAGTACGAGCTTCTAGATGAGACGGGGATTTATCGGTGAGCGTAATCTTGGCTGGAAAAATATTCTCGCGAGACTGTGAGTGGTTAACGCGTTAACTCTTTCAAGCTTGGTGGGATTAAAAGTGTTCCACCTTTTTAACACATTGACAGCCGGCCCCGCGAGAACGCGGGTTTCTGAATCTGTCACTTGAGCGCCGGCCCCGAAAAAACGCGGATTTCTGAAATTCACCATGAAATGAGAAACTGTATTTTTTTCTGTAATTATAAATTAAAAATTTCGATTTTGTTTCTATTTTTAATTACCGTTAAATTGAATATGACGAATATGCAAATAAAATGTTCTATTTTACGAAAATATATAATGTTTTAAATTTTTTTTTTTGGCTATTCAGTGATCAGAAACAACCGAATAAGGCCGGCGTTTGGGATTTAACACTAGAATCACCAGAGTGGTCAAAGTGACCCATTCGTAATTGTTTACAGAAATTTTATAAATTGACTATCGCATCTCTCGGCCAATTTTCCGTGATCTTCTGTTAAAAATGTAGATAAAGCTTTGTTTCCCTTGCAAATGCGTATTTTTTTATATACCTTACATTATGATTTTTTCGGTAGAAATAAGTGTGCTTTGATCGTCGGTAGTTCTGGTGTTAAGTGGCCGATACGTTGCCGGCGCTCAGGCTTTAAATGTCTCTTAGGTCACCGGCTGTCAATGTGTTAACACTTAAATATGTATGGTAGAATACAAATAGTCCCTAAATGTATTAAATACGTGAGTTAATATGAACCACTGTGCTATGGACAATTTTTAATTTTCAAGACGGTGTAGAGAATATCGCTCTGTGCATATTTAGGTATTAGTAAGATGGGACGCTTTCAATCCTACCGTGCTTCAAAGAGTTAAACGCCGCGCTGATTTTGGTCGATTTTTCGGTATTTTATGTGTTGTGGTACCAATTAACCCCTTCAATCTTCGTACATGTTAGGGATAGTTATTTATCTCTCACAATAAGAAATCGGTGAACTTACACAGCGACTTAATAATTTAAAAAATCTCAAACCTAATCTTAACCCCTCGGCTTACGATTTCTTCAATCTTCATACATGTTAGGGATAGTTATTTCTCTCTCATAATAAGAAATCGGTGAATTTACAGAGCGACCTAATAATTTTAAAAAATCTCAAACGTAATCTTAACCCCTCGGCTTACGATTTCTTCAATCTTTATACATTTTAGCGATAGTTATTTATCTCTCACAATAAGAAATCGGTGAATTTACAGAGCGACCTTATAATTTAAAAAAATCTCAGACCTAATCTTAACCCCTCGGCTTACGATTTCTTCAATCTTTATACATGTTAGGGATAGTTATTCACGTCTTTGACACTCTGTCAAACGCAAAGTATCGAAATATTACACGTATTTTGTATTCGCTGACTTTCAATATTGTAAATTTAAATTACAGTTAAAGCTAAAATTGAACTTTCTCATAAATACTGTGTGTTTTTATTGTATTTTATCCAGAAGCGAGTGTGACTCGTGGTTATAGGGCAAAGGGTTAAAAAATATTTAGCCGTAATATAGTTGAGAATTTAAGAAAATTGTAAATGCCTGCAAAGGAAAGTCGTATCTTATTTCTTATAATTTTTTTAAATTGATACTCTCAGTTCTCAGAGACTAACGACGGATAAACGGAAATTTTAACGTCGGTCCGCTTGACGTGTTAAAAATTGAATTAAGATGAGAACTGTGACGATGGGATGGAGAATCGTGGATGATTTTTAGAAATCTAGCGGTTCTTTCCTTTTTCGATGATCACTGTTAGTGAAATTTTAGTTTTCTACGGTGCAGAATATTTTTTTCGAGAGGGAGAGTTGGAGATTGAAATTTTGTATTTCGAGAAATATATATTTGAAGAGTTGTTGAGTAACATAGTGGAAAAATTGAGTGACAAAACGGAACCCAAGACTGTAGTTTGTGTTTTTTTACGGTTTTGGAGAAGCGATGAATTACACGTGTCTAAAGTTAATATTGAAATAAATCTCCACGGCCATGAATGAGTCGAGGAATCTACCTTTCTATAAATCTATCAGTTGTTGTGTTCCAATGACCACGACACGAATATTTTACGTTTGCTAGGACTTGTACGATAATCGTTTGTAGCACTGTTATCTTGATCTTAAACATATTCTACCATCATATTTTTAATCTGTTGAACAACGATTTATTTTTGAAGTTAAAAAGGAATTATCTAAATTTTCGTTCGCCTACTTAAACTTTATTAATTTTAATTTAAGAGTGTAAAGCACCGTGTGACTTAAAAGTAACATATCCGCGTATCTATATTTAAAACAATTAATTTAATTTATTTATCACTGTATTGATACCGAACGGTCAATTTATAGAAATTATTGGTTAAGAACTTTTCAAATTAAAGCTAGAAAATTCCAACTATAGAGAGTTAAAAAAAAATTATCTCAAAATATTAGATAATCCCATAATCGTGAATAAAATAAAACGACGAATTCAAATGAAAATCGAAAAGTTAGATAAATAGAAATCCCTCTGAAAAATAATTCACTCTCCCAAAAAAAAAAAAAAAATACTGGAATTATTTCTGGAGTAACAATATCCTTCACGAGATTAAAAACACTTTTACATACACTCTCCCTAATTATTAAAAATATTTTACCAATTCGCAGTGCTAAAAATTATCAAATGTTCGTTCCAACTACAAACACGTTAAAATCTGCAGAGAAACTCGAATATTTCAATTAACAATGTTGAAATATTCTACGAGCGTACGAAAATTTTACGCATCGCGGGTTAAACTTTTCTTCCACTTTCTCCTTAACAATAAACAGCATCGAGCAATTCAGCCGCTGCCGTTCTCGTTCACGATCAGCAGCCCGCGAGGAAAGGAGGCAGAAACGATTGTCGTTTCTTCATCTTTCACGGCAGAGATTAATTTCTTGCGACAGTTCCGGTATTCCGGGAACGCGAACCAATCGATTTCAGCGGCGATCGCTTTCCAAACGCGTCCAATAAATCTGTTCCTCTCTTTTACTATTTTCATTTCTCAGATCCGTTTGCAGCACGAATCGTGAATCATAGAAACGCAACGCGATATCTCAATTTTCTGAAACGTGGCACAGTTTCTTCACGCAAATACGGAACACTTTGCGACACTTCCTGCGTTTGAGAAACGCCACGCGATCGGTATCAATCGACTTGCCTCGCAGACGATATATATATTTTCTGTCGAAGCGCATCGATATTGCAAAAATGGAAACGAAAGAAGCGCAGCTAACTCGGATCCTGAATTGATTTTTCTCGTGTAACTTTCTGAATGTCAAACTTGGAATTTATTCTTCCACGTCAAAAGACTCTTTCGTTGGTTAGTTGACCCTCTGCAGCCCGAATTTTGTCCGGTTATTGGAGAAAAAATTACGATCGATTACAGTTTTTCACTTTCATTTGAAAATGTTTTAACCGAGGACACTAAGTTTTCACAACAGTCATTTGAAACTTATAAAAGTACACCGGTGCAAAGGGTTAATATCTCAAAGAAATTGTGAACAAGCTGTACTTTACTCGTAACTTCATATTTTAAACAAATACATCGAATTGGAATACGATTGGTGGTAAAAAATTAAGAATCGGTCATTTTGACCACTTTGGTAGTTCTAGTGTTAACTAATAATTACTGTAGACGGATCGTGGTGTCGCTACGGTAATACGGTAATCAAATTTAATAGTGCAGTGATAACTGAAGAAGATTAATTTTTTAAAATTGAAATTGGAATTAAAAATTGAAATTGGAATTAGAATTAGAATTAATATTAGAATTAAAATTAAAATTAAAATGTTTCTCTTGCAATTCTCTCACTAAAATTAATTTCCAGTTCTCTACTCTCTTTTGGAACCTATCTAACTTAGTCGACGAATTAAAAACCACGTTTCTCTAATTAACTAAACCTTAATCTTCTAATAAGTATCCTGAGCTACGCGAGTCTTGCACCGAAAGCATTAACTAAAATTTTCTACATTAGAAAAAATAATTTCAAATGAATTAAGAAAACACTTTTACCACGCTACAGCACACTATTCGCAAAGTTTTATATTTTCAAAATTAAATCATTTTCCAATCATATATTACTTTACTTAATAAATCTACTAAATCTACTTTCGTACGTTTCGAAAAATGTCGAAGACAAAAAATATCCACGTTCCTATTACTTCAATCAATAACTTTGATAAAGTATCATACATCAGACTCCACCTCACCAATTAAACGTTAATAAAAAAAAAAAAAAAGTTTTCCATCGATCAACCGCTATCACTTAAGACTGGTACACAAAATCGTCGCGTAAAACGGATCGCGAACGACCCAGTCAACGTCATAAACTCTTCAAGCACGTGATCGGAAAGAGTAATGCATCTACGAGCCGGAAGCACCGTGCAACGTCTGATTATTATTCGACTTCCTGTACCAATGACAACCCACGCTCGAAGCAACGGTTGAACCAGAAAAGTTCGATCAATCCTCCAACTCTGCGATCTCTAGCTACGAGACGGAAAAATGATCATGTACACGAGTCGTGTCAGATTCTAAAACGTGATGGGAGTGTAAAATGGCTGCTCGTGGAGAAGAATCGATGGATTCCGCGATGGTCGACTCGCAATCGACCTTGAGTTACAATCCGAGCAATCGGAATGCGGATTTTTTTATCCGAGAAATTTTTCCGAACATCCAAAAGTAGGTTTACTAGATTTATTAATTAAGAGGACAGTTCTGGAAATATGAATCTTTGGGAATAATTTGGTGTACCACAGTAAAATCGTTTTGTTAATTAGTTTAACCCTCTATAGCCGGAATTTTGACTGGTTATTGGAGAAAAAATTACGATCGATTACAGTTTTTCACTTTGATTTGAAAATGTTTTAACCAGGGACACTAAGTTTTCACAACAGTCAATTTTAATTCGAATTTTAATTTTAATTCTAATTTCAATTTCAATTCTAATTCTAATTTTAATTTTAATTTTAATTTCAATTTTAATTTCAATTTTAATTCTAATTCTAATTTTAATTTTAATTTTAATTTTAATTTTAATTCTAATTTCAATTTTAATTCTAATTCTAATTTTAATTCTAATTCTAATTTTAATTTTAATTCTAATTTCAATTTTAATTCTAATTTCAATTTCAATTTTAATTTCAATTTCAATTTTTATTTTAATTTTATTTCTTCCATATCCTTTTTCACCTATCTAGCTAATTAATTTAATCTCAATCCCCTCTAATTACAATTTTTTCGTGACTAAATACTCTAATGTAACTATTAATTTCACTCGTTTCTGAATTCCCACGGAATTCTTTAACTTTTACTAAGAAAAAGAATTAAAATCTACTTGATAACAGCGTTAATAAAATTTCATTTCTAAGAGAATATAAAAATGAACATGAATTTTTTAAAAACTCTAAAGTTTAAGACTCTACCTCAACAGTTAAGGGGTTAACGAAATTTATACGACATAGGAATTTCGATGTATTTTGAATCCTGAATAAGATTAATGGTAATTGAATTCACCGATTTACATTCATTCATACCTATTCGAGTTTCTACGACTGAGTGGACGAAAGATCGAAGCGATTTCTCAATAATGAAATGAATATTTAATAAATTATTAAGATTCATCTGTGTTTTAAAAGGACGACGCACCTCGATCAATTAAACGTTAGTTAATCCTGTTTCGCGTTGCCAATTAAATCGAAAACAAAGTCTGTTTCCTTCAAAGTAATTGCAAAGAAAAAAAAACAAGTATAGTTAATTACATTTTATCCACTTAGTTGTTTGTTAAGTATAATTAATCACAGCGTTTCTAGCATTCTGTAATTCATTTAAGCTTATTCAATAGCTCGGAGAGGTTAATTGGTTGATTAAGTTTTCTTTACAAATCCGAGTTCCTTGATTAAACTAATAACTGAATTGGCTTTTTACAGCAAGCAAAGACCAACAACCTCACCTGCCCGTGCAAAATGAGGGTAGCTCATTCTCTTTGGACAGTTCTCTAACACTATCTCAAGATGTACGCCGAGTGGCAAAAGGTGAGTCAAGCATAATCATTCAAACTAAATTATCCTCACATTTCATATCATACATCTTCAAATCTAAAAAAACATTCACGTCGAAGATATTTTCTGAATCGTAAAGGAACTTTTAAGGAAATAAATTGTCAATCCTTTCTTTTTGTTCTTTAAACGATTGCTTAATGTTTGAGTGTATAAATCTGTGCGACCTATTTTTTGTCTTCGAGAAAATGTTAAGGAATGTATGAAACAATTCTTTTTTGTAGGAAAAATATTCTTTTTTGGGTGTTGAAATATTTGTATGTCAGGGATATTATATAGAGATATATTTCCGAATTTGTGATAGATTGTGTACATACTATAATTTCAATAAAACTAATTAAACATCGCCAAAGAATTTACTTGAAAAAAATTTCTCACTTTCTAGTAAATACTTCCTACTAAAAATCTTAAAAAAAAACAATGATGCTTCCAAACTTTTCGTAGTCAGTATACATACTATAATTTCAATAAAGCTAATTAAAATATTGCTAAAAAATTTACTTTAAAAAAATTTCTCAGTACCTAGTAAATACTTCCTACTGAAAATCTTAAAAAAAAAAACAATTTTGCTCCCAAACTTTTCATAGTTAATGTACATACTATTTCAAAATTAATTAACAATGTCTACAGAATTTACATTAAAAAAATTTCTCAGTACCTAGTAAACGCTTCCTACTAAAAATCTTAAAAAAAAACAAGATACTCCCAAACCTTTCATAATTAATATGCATACTATTTCAAAATTAATTAACAATGTCTACAAAATTTACATTAAAAAAATTTCTCAGTACCTATTAAATCCTTCCTACCAAAAATCTTAAAAAAAGAAACAATAACTCCCAAACCTTTCGTACTCAAACTTAATTAAAAATCTCCAAAGAATTTACTCAAAAGAATCCAAATTTAAGCAAACCATACTTCTACCAATTTCTGTAACCATCAAAAACATCCCAAAAAATCAGTCAAGTCCGTTAAAAAAAAAAAAAATAATAATTTTCCGTTTGTTATGTGGTTGCACAATGTTTACGTGGTCAGGATCGTAGCACGGATTGTTGCGTGGTTGGAGTCAATGATCTGTGCACACGCAATTGCGTCGTCGTGCAAGCCAGCCACTTTCGAATGCCTCTGCGCTTCGCGTTGCCTCGTCCGGCGACCTAATCGCGCTCTATTCGCCTGCGAATACGCTTGCATTTACTATCCTGCTTTTCGCTCCGCTGCTTCGGAGACAATTGGCGAAAATATGAAAAGCGAGAGGCTGCACGAAATTGCGTGCAATATTTCTAGAATCGCGTTGCATGCACCGGAGAAATGGTTCTCACGCGTTACCGTACACCTTGTGCAACTTATAGCTTTCAGTTAGCGAACAAATGGAGCTCGATTGTTTAATGAACAATCATACGTGCTCTAGTCACCCGTGGGAGATGTAATTTAACAGAATGATTCGCTGTAAATTCACAATATTGTAATTATCGTTTCTGCTCGAGCCTTTGGCTACGACGCTCTTAGAAGCAATAGCAACATTATTTTTTTAAATCGACACTCTTGATTCTCAGAAACCAACAACGCGACGTTTAAGGTCCGATGCAGACGAGCGATTTTTGTCCTCGCGATCTCGCTGCGATCATACATCTTTCTCCGTTCTCCAAGTCAAGAGCAACGAAGACAAACATATGATCGCAGCGAGATCGCGCGGACACGCGTCGCTTGTTTGCATAAGTCGAGCCTTAGACGTCGCGACGTGTCGTTGGTTTCTCAGAATCAACAGTGTCAAGTCAAAAATAATATCTTAGAATTTATTAATAGAAGTTATTAAATCGTGTTAACACTAAAATTACCAAAGCGGTTCGTAGCTTCTTTACTCAAATTTTATAAATAATTAACGGTGCGTTTTTCAGTATTTTCTGTGATTTTCCATGATTTTCTGTGGTTTTCCATGATTTTCCATGATTTTCCGTGATTTTCCACGATTTTCTGTGGTTTTCCATGATTTTCCATGATTTTCTGTGGTTTTCCATGATTTTCTGTGATTTTCCATGATTTTCCGTGATTTTCTGTGGTTTTCCATGGTTTTCTGTGATTTTCCATGATTTTCCATGATTTTCCGTGATTTTCTGTGATTTTCTATGATTTTCTGTGATTTTCCATGATTTTCTGTGAAATATATGGTTGAAGATTTGTTCCTGCTGCATTATGTATTTTTCCATGTATCTATTATAGTTTCTATAATCGTATTATAATAATCTTATTATATAATAATCTTATTAAATTCTTGTTAACACTGGAACTACCAAAGTGGTCAAAATGACCCACTCGTAATTTCTTACAAAAATTTTATAAATTCACCGTGACATCTCAGAGACAATTTTCCGTGATTTTTTGTTAAAAAAGTAGACAAAGCTTTGTTTCCCTTGCATTGCGTATTTTTTTATATACCCTTCACTACGATTTTTTCGGTAGAAATAAGTATGCTTTAACCCTTTGTACTCGGCTGGCGCCACTATGGCGACACGCATAATTTTCTTCGGAGATTATATTTTTAATTAGATTCTATATTTTCATCATTTCAAACACTTCTTTTATCTTAAGATAAAAGTAAATTAACCAAATAAATAAGAAATCGTGAACATTTATAATTTTCTTTTTTTCTTTCCAAAAGAACACCTTAAGTTTTCGCAATAGCCCGTTGAAACTTAAAAAAGTCTTCGAGTGCAAAGGGTTAATCGTTGGTAGTTCAAGTATTAAATATCTATTATTCTTAAATTCTTATTTTTCGACCAAATGTCTCCGATCTCGTATCGTGGCATACAATCTAACGCAAAGTCCACGAAAACGTGTCGACTATTGTCACCAACTGCGAACCAAGTTTCCCATCGAATTGGAAAACCGATAAATTTTCAAATTTTCTAAAGGAGGAATTTGTTAGAAAGTATTTAGCAGAGGGATAGGGCAAATCCGCGATAACCCGTACGATATTCAATGATCAGAAAAGGAAATGTTGCGCATTAATTATGGAGGCTGAAGCAACCCGTGTTACATTGCTTCAATTTCCTATAATATTGGTTACGCTAGTCAGCGACGATGTCTTCCTCAATTATTCTCGAGCTCATTACTCGCGATTGCGTCCGTGTAATACCGACTTAAGTAAAAGTGAGAACGCTGATGAATCGGACCGGGGAAATTATATCAAACATTTCTAACAACTTCAATTCATAATTCCGTCCTTCGCGATCAACGGAATTCCGAATAAACTTAAGTCCTTCTTTTTATTAATTTATCCGTTGCCATCGAGAAAAACAGAGTGAAGATTTTTAAGAGGAAATTAATAATAGCTTACCGAATAAATCGAAACCTTGAAAACGTGAACGGATTAAAAATACCACGATACACAATTCAAAGGATCCTGATTAAATCTGCTTTTTATCAACCACTTGACTCAAAACGACGAGCGGTAACTCGTCACGGTAATTTCAGGGTGAAGTGAATAATGACGAGTTCCATTCGCCGCGACAATAGAATTACATTGTGTTACGGTTAAATTGGATAAATTTCTTTATCTTGCGATAAGAAAACTTGTTTTGCTTCCAAACACTTATACCAACGCGTGAAAAATATTCGAATCCGGATGAAAGATAATTTAAATTAAATCGTGCGTCAAACAATTAATAAAAACAATAGAACCTGTCGATAATACCTCGGAATAAAATAATTCTATCGAAACGACCTGAGATATCTACGCAACGCTGATCCTTCGATTTAAAAAAAAAACCAAGACAACCTTCGCATAAAAATTCCTCAAAAATTCACTTATTCATCGCGATTCCACTGTTTCTTCCAAAACACCGAAACATCCTATACTCGACGAAGCACAGTCAACTACAAACTACTGATCTCCACTCAACCTCTNAAATACGTGAGTTAATATGAACCACTGTGCTATGGACAATTTTTAATTTTCAGGACGGTGTAGAANAAAAAAAAAAAGAAAAAGTATCAAATATATATCGGAAATAAAACAACGGTTGCCCGATTCCAATCGATGTTTTACACGTTGGACTCGTATGAACGCGGTTTGAACGGTTCTGCGAACACAATCGGTTTTTACAATCGACAGTCCAAGCCGCTTCTGCAACTCGCCACGGTGGCTAGTTAGAGAATCGCTTCCCGTTCGCTGCGGCCGCAGCCTATATCCAGCTAGCTCCACGTAGGCGTACGCGTATTTAGCGCGTAATTTATATAAGAAGAAAGGCACGCTTGGTTCCACCCCAAAGCACTTCGATACACTGGCGCCAGCACCTCTTCTTTCGCTCGTTTCAACCGAAAGTGGGCGAAAAAGCTTCGCTCGGATCGTCTGCGTTTCGCAATGACCGGCCCACGGATTCGAGCGTTGGATCGTTTCAGATCACTCGACGAAAGGGAAACCGGAGGAACGGTCTCGCAAGAGACACGCAGTCGCTGCCTGCGAATCGTCCGGTGGTTTAATTACAAAACTGCATACGCCACTGCGCAAACATAGCAATTGTTGCGGAGAAGAGGCGTATAACTTCCAGTGTTGCATCGAGCATCCTCGCGTCCGGATCGAGGAACCCGATTCCTCGTCGCCCAACGAACGGTTCTCTCCGTCTTGCTTCGCCTTTCGTCGACCCGGTGAACGACCAAGTTCACCCCTTTCGATCGTTTCGATCGTCGTTCGAAGACGTTGTTCGCGACACGAGCCAGTGGTTCCGTCGAGCTTCCGTTTGACCCCGTTTCGACGATCCGTTTTTTCAAGCAAGTAGCACGGATCAGGGAAACGTCGGACGTGGAAAGCGGTACCTCTCAAGAGGTTTTCGGATTCTGTTCGCGGTGGGTGTTCGACGCAGAGAAGAAACGTGCTGTGGCTATCGCGGAGTACGCTGGAACGTGTTTATACGTGAAACTAGCTTGTGAAACGAGTCGAAGGACACCGAGATCGGGAAGAGGAGGGACGGGAGGAGAGAAACGGGTGTCGCTGAGAAGTCGTACTTGCGAATAGGAAATTCTTAAGATCGGTTAATGCCAACGAACACAGTTTTCTTCGCTTTTCCTGGGAACCAGAAGGCTCCGAACTGTGCGTTGAGTGATTTGAAACGCGTTTAGAGAAGAACGAGATCGAGGAAATAAGATTTATGAGTATTTAAACTCGCTGAGATGTCGTACTTGCGAATAGGAAATTCTTAAGATCGGTTAATGCCAACGAACACAGTTTTCTTCGCTTTTCCTGGGAACCAGAAGGCTCCGAACTGTGCGTTGAGTGATTTGAAACGCGTTTCGGGAAGAACGAGATCGAGGGAATAATATTTATGAGTATTTAAACTCGCTGAGAAGTCGTACTTGCGAATAGGAAATTCGTAAGATCGGTTAATGCCAACGAACACAGTTTTCTTCGCTTTTCGTGGGAACCAGAAGGTTCCGAACTGTGCGTTGAGTGATTTGAAACGCGTTTAGAGAAGAACGAGATCGAGGGAATAAGATTTATGGGTATTTAAACGCGAAGCGAGGAGCGTCGGACGGTTAAACTACGCGTACGTATTCCCGAAACGTGCCATCGAGAGACCGTTAACGCATTCTATGCGAGCAGCACAGATTTTTCGAGACTGGTGACCCAATGTGCCCAATAGTAATCGTCTCGGTGGCCTCCTAACTTCTTTTGAACCGAATTTAAAATGCGTGACAGTATTGTGCCGGACGATTGTCTCAAATCTTGGCGGAACGTGTGCAGGTTCGTAAACGATCTCAACTCTTGAACATTGGTGTCGCTCGACGATCTCTGCGACGCTCGAGCTTCTTCCTACGGGGGATCGTTTGGTAGCTGATCGTGAGAATAAAAATAAAAATAGGAAGAAAGTTGCGACGACGGAGATGAATCGGCGAAGAAGTATTGGAAAGTGTCTTTGTCCCGAGAAAATATTCAAATCATCGCGATGATCGAAAGCAAGGTCACCGGCGTCTAGTTTTCGACCACGAAGACATCCTTCGGAGTCGTCTTTGCGAGCCGGGTCATGTTTGCCCAAGCTTTCTGCAAATAGAAAGATTATTGATGGCCGAACGAAGACGGTCTTAACTGTCCGTTAACCTTGAACCCCGAAGCACTTGGCGTTTTCCTGCGGCGATGAGAGTCGACGAGATGAAAATAAAGAAATTAGCCGAAACATTCGAGCTGGCTCGACGTTTAATTCACGGCTGAAAAGAATGTTCGAACGATAAGAAGCAGGCGGTGAGAATTTACAGCTGGTTCGAGCTCGCGCACGAACGATACTAGACGTTCGGTTTCTGGTTAGACGAGAAACCAGGTACCTGACAAAACTCGTACCACGAGAGCCGATAAACAAGGTCAAGCCCATGCGAATCGCCAGTATCCAGTGTTAATTGGTATTAAATGAAACTGGCACACGTTGAAACCCCTTGTAGCTTTGCTGAATTACGTGCTTCGTGGTCTGTTTGTGATTTAATTGACGTTCCCGTTAGTGCAGTTGTTAAAAATGTCTTCGACAGAACATTCCGCCGCCTCTGGAATATCTCGCAACGGAACGATCGCCCGTTTACAACGGTTTACAACCTATTACCGCTCGTCGGGATAGAAAGTGGAAAACTGGATGAGTCACGGGAGCTTTCCACAAATGACATTTAACAAGCATCGACGCAACGCTCGTATCATCGATCCGTTACACGAATCGTTCAACCCGATGAGACTCGGAGACGTCGTATTGAATCTCCTCGGCTGAATCCAGTCCCGGTATCGTTCGACGCGGCTACGATTCGCCTTCCTCCGGTGATTTCGCGTGGTCAGCATCGATGAAAGTCAATAATGCCGATTAAAATCGAACGCTGACCGGTGCGCACAACATGGAGGCCGACATAGCGTGCAACAGGAGAGTCGAGCGCAGGTCTACGCGATCGTCGACCTCGAAGAATCGGTTTTCGTCACGAAACACGCGCTCGGAAGCTTTCTACGCCGGCGTGGAACCGTTATCCGTTCGACGCGCATTGCATAATTCCACCGGCCCAGACCCAGATACGAATTCCGCTCCAAATTCCAGCGGATCGACGGAACGCGTTAGAAGGCACCACGCTTCCGGTCGCCCGAGGAACCTGGACCAGGCGGTGGCGTCGGAATCGGGACCAAACAGACCGTCCGACCAAGAAATATTCCACACGGTTCCACGAGACGTTGCGGTATCGCGAAGAGAGATCTTGAGAAGATGCGGCAAAGAGAAGGAAGAAAAGGAGAACCCTACGAAACTTTCGGAAGCATTGCGCCACCGATGGAGAAGATCGATGGACCTGGACAGGGAGCAACAAAAGAAATCGAGAACATTGCCGTCCACCGCTAAGAGATCGCACAAGGAACAGGCGAAGACCGCTGAATCGACTCAGGAAGTTCGAAAGATCTCTAGACAGGATATATTACGCAGAAGAGCGAGCGTGGACGCTCCTATCGGCGTTTCTCGAGGAAGAGGCCACGTCGAGGAGAAGCTAGAAAGTTCAGAGGCGAAAGGTGGCACCGCGAAGTCCTCCTCCAGTTTCTCCAAGAACGTCCCGAGGCCGAGGAACCCTGGGTGGGGCAAGGAGGGCGAGAGAGAGTCCAGGTCAGTCTGTGATTTCCTGGCAGTTACCAGTAAGCTGCAGGACATTACCCGCGGCCTTGTGCCGAGACCGTCGACCTTGCCCAAGATAATCCACGCGACTAGATCATCGAGGAACGTGGAGGACTGGACCAATCCGCGACTGGCGAAAGACGCGGTGAGAAAGGAACCGCCCGTCTATGGGAGAATACGAAGAAGGAAGACATCCTTGCCGACCAACGCTGGCACCCTACGGAGTTCCCTGTTGTCGCTCAACACGTTGAACAGGTACCCCAAACCTGGAACCATTCGCGTAAGGGAAAGAGCCGTGGACGTCGAGTTTCGAACGACAACGAGACACCTTCGCGACCCGGTACCTGACACGCCGTACTATTCGGCAACGTTGCCTCTCGTTGACATGAGAACGAATCCTCAGAGGAACGCGATTTATGCTAAAGTGTCTCGGAAGACTGCCAAGAGCCACCATGAGAAGACCGATTCGAAGGATGACGGCGACGCTAGGGTCGAGGCTGACGTAGACACCGGTCACCGGACCATGTCGCGCAAAAGGATCATCGATAACATGAACGACACCTACGAGGAGGACAACTCGAGAACTGAAGAAGACTCTGTCGAAATTCAGGCAGAATTTCAGTCAGAAAGTCAGTCGTATCAGAGCAAGGACTTCGAGGTTCGCGGAAAGAGGGGCTCGGGTGAGATCGACGCTGATCGATCGAAGGAGACGAGCGTGTGCGGATTCGATAGGCGCGACTCGCGATCGGAGAGCAATCGGATGAAGCGTAAAGAGTCGGCTAAAAGCAGATCGAAGTCGCAAAGCAGGCTGATCGAAAACTTTCGCTCGACGCAACGAGAGATCGGTGCAGCGACCAGATTGGCGACCACTCTTCCCAGTTATGTGAAAAGTTCGAGAAAGTGTTCGACCGAAAGCCCGACAGGGATCGACTGTCACAGAAAACTGGCCAAGGAAACGTGTATCTCCTCGAAACAGAGCAAAGAGAGATCGAACTACGTGAAGAAGTCCGCCAGCAATCATGTTAGGGCCTTCAGTGACGCTAACAGCGGCCGTTCGAGCTCGCCGGTGACCACGTCTTCGATCTTTGGTTTCTGTACCGGGAAGAGAAAAGTTCAATCGTCGAATGGTGCAGCGAAGGTCGAGAGTATCTCGACTTGTCCGACGTGGAACGTGAAAACGGTTAGCATTGCTTGGAAACGTTTCGACGGGAATATTTCCAGTAATAATTGCGTGTTCCTCTTGATTCTTGTCTGAGTTTGTTACACAGAGAATTCTTGAGATTCTGAGTACAATTCTTGGGATTTTCTTCGAGCGGTTATTGGTGAACGTATAGGTGGAATTTCTTGCTGGTATTTCGTTTCTGTTTCCTTTCGCTGAAAAATTGTTGGAACGTTCGAGATTAGTTCGTTTCGAATTATTCTATGCTTGTTGAGAGTTTATGGATGAAAGATTGCAGTGAGAAGTCGCAATGGAAGATGTGAATGCTAACTTCTTAATATGGAGTTTTCTTTCGTTGAAAAATTGTTAAACGTTCAAGATTACTTGGTTTCGAATTATTCTATGGTTGTTGAGAATTTATGGACGAAAGATTGCAGTGAGAAGTCGCGATGAAAGATGTGAATGCTAACTTCTTAATATGGAGTTTTCTTTCGTTGAAAAATTGTTAAACGTTCAAGATTACTTGGTTTCGAATTATTCTATGGTTGTTGAGAATTTATGGGTGAAAGATTGCAGTGAGAAGTCACGATTGAAGATAGAAATGCTATCTTCTTAATATGGAGTTTTCTTTCGTTGCAAAATTGTCGAAACGTTCAAAATCACTTGGTTTCGAATTATTCTATGGTGCTGAGACTTTATGGACGAAAGATTGTAGTGAAAAGTCACGATTGAAGATAGAAATGCTAACTTCTTAGCATGAAATTCCCAAGATAACGTTTAAGACAATCGTTGATAATATTTAATCCCGCTGCCACCTTGGAGACTTCCATAACTCACTTATGCTTTCATTCCTCTACAAGCTTTCTAATTTAAAAGAAAAATTAAGCTACAACATACGATTAAAACGAGAGGTTACGATTGTTAAT
Organism: Ctenoplectra terminalis; assembly: GCA_019453375.1. Taxonomy (NCBI): domain Eukaryota; kingdom Metazoa; phylum Arthropoda; class Insecta; order Hymenoptera; family Apidae; genus Ctenoplectra; species Ctenoplectra terminalis. The sequence goes on along the minus strand of SMSQ01025697.1, from coordinate 12,628 downwards.
AAAGAATTAGAAAATTTAACCAAAAAGCGAAACTAAACAAAGATATCTCAATAATAAAGGTGTCTCAATAAAGATGTCTCTTTTTCCAGGGTGAATTGGTGTGGTTCGACCCTGGAGTCGGCCACGTGCTACCAGGAGAGGTTTTAGAATACCACAGAGCTGCCAACGTTCTCTCCGTGCAAGCAGTGATCGCTGGCAAGGTATGAAATCAATTTATCCAAGTAAAAAAAAAAAAAAAACTCTCAATGAACGTGCCACATCGCGAGGATTGTAAAGGGGACAGCTTGAAGTGTAAATTATTCGCGATTCAAACGATCAACCGGATAAGTTATGCAAGATCTGTGACACAACCTCGATTATGATGCATGAGGCAGAAACGCGTTCCTTGGATCGACGTTTAATAACAGACCGTTGGTTTTCTTTCTACCGGTGAATAGGAATCGGATATTTACCGTTCGCCCTGTAGACGGGTTAACAATGAAACGACGCTACACGTTATTATCTCGAAGGGATAGAGGAACACGATAGATGTGTGTTAGGCTACGTGCTAGTCAACAATGCGAATTGGCCACTTCGAGGCCAAGGAACAACCGGTTATTCTGCATTTCCTTAAAGCGAGACCCGCTTCGGGCGGTCGGTCGACGTTCTTACTATGTTCCATTGACTTTTTGCTAGGGCAATTTGACGCAGCAACAATGGCAACGAGCGACTATCTATTACTGTACAGGCCTCGATTACAATGCGGATGGTTGGAAACATTATTTTACTTTTGTTCGATATTTATTTAGGAAATTTTTTTTCTGGTTTAGTAATTGGTAATTAGTGTTTTAGAATTTTTGAATAGCTCGGAAGTATAGCAACTATAATTTTAGTTGAGGCGATAGAAAATATTACTAGGTTCTATTTTTAATAATTAGAATTTCTGTAGGATTTGTTCTTGATTGTCTACAGGATAGTTCAAAACTACGCTAATCCTAATTTTAATAAAGGCGATAGAAAATATTATTAATTTCTATTTTTAATAATCAAAGTTTCTGAAGGATTTGTGCTTCATTGTCTCAGAATAGTTCAAAATTATAAAAATCCTAATTTTAATAAAGGCGATAGAAAATATTATTAATTTCTATTTTTAATAATTAAAGTTTCTGAAGGATTTGTGCTTCATTGTCTCAGAATAGTTCAAAATTATAAAAATCCTAATTTTAATAAAGGCGATAGAAAATATTATTAATTTCTATTTTTAATAATTAAAGTTTCTGAAGGATTTGTGCTTCATTGTCTCAGAATAGTTCAAAATTATAAAAATCCTAATTTTAATAAAGGCGATAGAAAATGTTATTAAGTTCTATTTTTAATAATTACAATTTCTGAAAGATTTATGCTTGATTGTCCACAGGATAATTCAAAACTGCACTAATCCTAATTTTAATAAAGGCGATAGAAAAGATTATTAATATCTATTTTTAATAATTAGAATTTCTGAAGGATTTGTACTTAATTGTCTACAGGATAGTTCAAAACTATACTAACCCTAATTTTAATAGAAGCGATAGAAAATATTACTAGGTCCTATTTTTAATAATTAAAATTTCTGAAGGATTTGTGCTTCATTGTCCACAGAATAGTTCAAAACTATAACAATTCTAATTCTAATAGAGGCGATAAAAAATATCAGTAGGTACTATTTTTAATAATTGGAATTTCTGAAGGATTTCTGTTCGATTGCCCACAGAATAGTTCAAAACTATAAAAATTCTAATTTTAATAGAGGCGATAGAAAATATTATTAAGTTCTATTTCTAGCAACTAGAATTTCTGAAGGATTTGTGTTCGATCCCGCACAGAATAGTGTAAAACTATACCAAGCCTAATTTTAAGGGAGGCAATAGAAAATATTATTAAATTCTATTTTTAATAGTTAGAGTTTCTGAAGGACTTGTACTTAATTGTCCACAGAATAATTCAATACTATACCAACCCTAATTTCAATACCGCTGATAGAAAATATTAGCGTCTGAAAAGCTTGTTCCAAAATTCCTACCTAACACTTACAATTTTCAACAGACCAACACCTAATCCCGCACAGAACAGTACAAAACTATACCAAACCTAATTTCACCCAGAGCAATTCTAGGTTCCACATCTACTAATTACCTCCTTCGCCAAACACTTCATACTACACAGAGTAATTCAAAACATCAATCCTAATTACCACGTTACTTTAATCAGTATCCATTTAAAAAATAATATTCCAGGTTCCACGTCCAATAATCACCGCTCGCGCTTCTCAATTACACACAGAACGATTAAAAAAAAAAAACCCATTCATAAATTCCAGTTACAACACTCCGAAACAGCAGTCATAATTTAAGTCTCCTGTCTCGTTCGTCAACGTCTCCTAGGAAGAGAAACGAAATTTTCTTCGAAGAGAAAAGAGTTCTCCGTTGTTGGACGGCTGAAGGAGTAGTCAAATGCGTCTGGTCCCGGCTAGAAAGTCGAGCCAAACGTCGAATGCCACGCATACTTGGCGAAATACCGCGAAATACTTCCGCGAAAGTGGCCTGCAGTGCCTCGGAAAAATTACGTCCACCGGCTGACAGAGCGATGTATCGATTCCCGCGTGAAAGTGCATATCGAAAACGGGCAGCGTGCCGGTTGCTTGCAACACCTTCTTGCACTTTCAAGCTCCAAGGACACCGTATTGGCAACAATCGTGTCCCCGAGTTTTTCGCGTTCTCGTCTTTCACTTTCGCGAATTCGCGTTTCTTCTCTGCGTCGCGCGTGTTATTAGAGAAATGATTCGGTGATTTCAACGAGGCAACCTCAGGATCCAGCGAAAACGGCGTGGACGATAAGGATGATTAATTTCGATTTGTTCTGGATCCTTTCACCACCAAGCTATCTCGAAACTAAACTACTTCTGGTTGAGATCGAGACAATTTTTGCTAAGATGAAAGAAATTATGGTTCCTTGCGGTATTATGGTATATAACAGATTCATATCTTAATTATAGATTATAATAAATATTGTGTTTAGGGGATATTTATATATTTTTATTTATCAAATGCATTCTTTGTATTTTTGTGTCTTTAAATTTTTCATAAACGCATAAAAATCCGTGGTCTGGTTATTTTTAATAATAGAAAATTAATTAATAAAAAAGGTATAACGCGTGTACATGGAGAGAGAAAAAATTCTGCGTTTATGGAAAATGTCTATGCACGATTTTAGTAAATAATTAGTAGATTGCAGATTTTTATGGATTTGTGGAAAATTTAAAGACACAGAAATACGCAAAACGCACATAATAAGCGGAAATATAGTACTCGTTTAATTAAAACGGTTTCTTCTAACTGTGTTCATAAATATTCTGTGGTCCAATAATTAATTTCTGATAGCGTACATGTACACCCTTCGTATCCAAAGTACCAATTAAACATTTCATTTATGGTTTGCCTTAAAATTCGTTCCTCTTCAATACAGGAGAAATTTCATAAAAAATTTCAACAAACCGTTACGTCAGGTTACAGTGTATTAAATTGATTATTCCCGAGTTACGATACGTTCTCCGAAAAAAAAAAAGAGAAAGAAGAATGTAATATTGACGTAACCAGGTTCGATTCCACTTTTATTTACGTGACAAACGCGAGTCTCACAATCAACCGAACAGCTCGACTCGGTATTGATTATTTTTCTGCGTGTGTCTTGTATTCGATTTCTCGATGCATTGTCGTGCATCGGTAGCGGAGTCTAGTTCAACGGTGTCCTATTATAGATGACGATGCACAGAGGCGTAGAAGTGAAATATTTGTAATTATACTACCCGAACTTTGCACGATTCCAACGCTCATAGTTGCGTTAATCGTGAAAATACTATTCGCTTAAATTAACACCTTCAATTAATCTCTTCGACGAACTATTAACGCGAAATTAAGTACCACAGATCCGACTAAGAAATAAATTCAAACATTTCTATGATCAATGATAAAAAAATTTCCTCGAAAAGATAATTCTATCAAAATATCTCGCAATGGGAACAAATAAGGGAAAAATCTTGATTAACGCGAAATTAAGTACCACGACCGAGAATTAAATTCAACATTTCCATAATCCACGTTAAAAAAATTCCATTGATATCTCACAATAGGAACAAACAAGGGAAAAATTTTAATCAACGCGAAATTAAGTACCAGAACCAAGAATTAAATTCAAACATTTCCATAATCCACGATAAAAAAATTTCCTCGAAAAGATAATTCTATCGAAATATTTCACAATAGGAACAAATAAGGGAAAAATTTTAATCAACGCGAAATTAAGTACCACAACCAAGAATTAAATTCAAACATTTCTATGATTAATGTAAAAAAATTTCCTCGAAAAGATAATTCTATCAAAATATTTCACAATAGGAACAAATAAGATAAAAATCTTGATTAACGCGAAATTAACACTAAACCTACCGGCGATTAAAGTGGACCTAATTGTACCCTGAGAAATAACAATGATAGTTTGAAAAAAATACATAACATAAATAAAAAGGATCTTTATCCACATTTTTTACACAAAATCACGAAAAATCCCCCAAATTGCATTATCGCAAATTTATAGAATTTCTACGAGAAATTACAAGCGAGTCATTTTGACCGCTTTGGTAGGTTTAGCGTTAAGTACCACGACCAACAATTAAATTCAAACATTTCCATGATCTACGTTAAAAAAATTTCCTCGAGAAGATAATTCTATCAAAATATTTCACAATAGGAACAAATAAGGGAAAAATCTTGATTAATAAAAAATTAAGTACCACGACCAAGAATTAAATTCAATCATTTCCACGATCCACGTTAAAAAAACTTCCTCGAAAAGATAATTCCATCAAAATATCTCACAATAGGAACAAATAAGGGAAAAATCTTAACTAACGCAAAATCAAGTACCACGACCAAGAATTAAATTCAACCATTTCCACGATCCACGTCAAAAAAACTTCCTCGAAAATATAATTCCATTGATAACTCACAATAGAAACAAACAAGGAAAAAAATCTTGATAATCGGCTCGTTTCTGTGCCAAAAGTTAAAAATTATAGCGCGAAAGGAACGGTTTCGTTCGATCACGGCACCGTGAAGGATTCGAGAGTTCGTTAGAACCTAGAAAACGGGATCGGTCTCTGTTTACAACGACAGAGCAGGCCTGCAGAACGCTCGTATCCTTCCTCGTTCCCCCGTGATCGCAACGCGGCGACGCCAATGGAATTGCAACTGCAAACTCAGGCAACCCGGTATCCGGTTAAGTCTCACGTGAGTGGCTTTCGCGTCTTATGTGAATTCGCGCGAATCTTCCTTTTTTATCGTGCATTCTCTCCCGGCGATCGGGTCGCAACCGTCGAGAAAATCAGGCAAAAAGCGGCAGCAAGAAAGACGCTGCCAGGAAACTTCTGTCCGCGATAGATCAAAACAGCCAGCTTCGGGGAACCTCTCTTTTGAACCTTGACCGTTGAACGTAGAAACAAAGAACGCCAAGTAACGTCAACTATTGTTCGTCTGAAACCGATTCGGCGATGAACAATGCTCTTATTGAATCGTCAATGGCTACAGAAGAAGACCATCGCGAGGTTCCCATAATTTACGAAGAATCGGAACCATCTTCGAATCTCTCTGATCCTTCAGGCGATGGGAATCGTACAGGCGAGTCTTGCCGTTGTGTTTTCGAGACTCGTCAGTGTCAGAAATTGGCCGCGGAATCGTCGAGGTACGAAGTTGGTGTTCAAAAGTCAAGGTTGGAGTCGAAGGAAAGTGTCTTCGGCCGCAAGGACGAGGATGTGTGCCTGTGCGCGCCTCGGCAAGACTTCGTCGAGTGGCATTACAAAACGACGAGATCGGTGCTGAAGAATTTAAAGCCGGCCTTCGACGGCCAGAATTTTAGAGAGGAGTTTCTCGAGGAGATTCAGGACGGTTCGACCGATTTCTCGACGGTCTCGTCCACGTCCTCTCGAGAGTTTCTCAGGGCGTGCTCGAGGGATGACGAGAGCGACGGTAGTGGTTACTCGAGGAGGCAAGGCACGGGGAGGAGAGCGAGGTCTAACGAAGCGACCTTGAGGCCGAGGATGAGGAGGACTCCGGAAAACTTGACGTACCTCTGCGTTCGCGTGATCGTCGAAAATGTAATGCGGTGCGAAAACGATGTTGGAATTTTTTTTTTCTTTTTTTTTCTTTCTTTTTCTGTGAAGTGTTGTGGAAATGAAAATTCTCGCGTTAAAATTTTTTTTTTTTTTTGTGAAGTATTGTGGAATTGGAAATTTTTTTATACGGGGAAGATTAATGTGATGTAGAATTTTGGGGAATTGAAAATTTTTTGATATGGAAAATATTAGTATAATACGAAATTTTGAGGAATTGAAAATTTTTTGATACGGAGAAGATTAATGTGACGCGCAATTTTGCGCAATTGAAAATTTTTTGATGTGGATAAGATTAATATAATACGAAATTTTAGGAAATTAAAAATTTTCTGAGATAGAGAAGATTAATATAATGTGAAATTTTGGAGAATTAAAAATTTTCTGAGATAGAGAAGATTAATACAATACGAAATTGTAGGGAATTGAAAATTTTCTGAGATAGAGAAGATTAATATAATACGAAATTTTGAGAAATTGAAAATTTTTTGATACGGAGAAGATTAATATAATACGTAATATACGGAAAATAAAAATTTCTAATCGAGGTTGCAGTCACAGATTCCTTCTTTTTAAATCGAGGATTATGAAATATTCTATTTCATTGAGAAGAAACTTAAATATCTCAGCTTTAGGTGTTGCTAGTGTTTCATATAAAAAAATTTCAAATTTGCTTTTATTAACACTAGAACTATCAAATATTCAAAATTATTGATTTGTAATTTCTCATGAAAATTCTAAAAATTTACAGGAATAGATTCTTAGAGATTTTCTGTGACTTTCTGTAAAGAATATGAAGAAAAGTTTATATTCTATCTTCTTTATCTAGGTCTGTTCTAATCGTTAATATCATAAATAACAAAGCTTGTATTAAGTATTTTTAAAAATGTAAGTTTTAAAAAGACTCCCCCTATAAAGTTAAAATTTTTTACTAAGCAACGATATGTAGAACCTCAGCATATACTAAAATTACTTATTCTGTATATAGAAAATAATATCTGCCATATTTAGTTACAAAAATATTTACGCAATTCCCATTTACACTATAATACAATAAACTTAAATTATAATAAACTGTCAAGGGGATGGAATGTCCAACTTTCACGATATCCTACATTTTCTACAGAATTCTACAAAACAACAGATACATCAAACGAATTAATTTTTTAAAAATTAATAAGCAACATACAGACAAACATAATCAATCAATCTCTTCTCTAACGTTTCAGCCTCAAATTTTCACCCTCACTAATTTAAGCGGAGTGAAACCGAGACAGGATCTTGGACAAAATGGAGTGGAAGACATGATTCAATTAACGTAAGCTCTGCATCAAACATTTTATCTAATCTATACAAAATAAAACTAATGACACTACTCCGAGCTATCATTAAAATTCCAGCGACCTCAACGAAGCTTCCCTACTATGGAACTTGAAGATTCGGTACGACAAGGAATTAATATACGTAGGTTCTTTATTTCTTTTTTTTTTTAATCAGCACCGATCGTTATACGAACTGTAATTGAATCACCATTTTTCACAAACGACAGACCTACACGGGAAGCATTTTAGTGGCGGTGAATCCTTATAAAATGTTCGACATTTATGGCCTGGACCAAGTAAAACTCTACGAAGGACGGATACTTGGAACATTGCCTCCGTGAGTTTCATACAGTACCGGACAAATGATGTTTCTGAATATACTTAAATGATTCAGTGTATTAACTCTTTGCACTCGTAAACTTTTTTAGGTTTCAAAGGACTATTGTGAAAACTTAGCGTTCTTTTATATAAATGTCCAAGATTTCTTATTTATTTGGTTAATTTACTTTTATTTTACAATAAAAGATGCGTTCGAATCGACGAAAATTTCTCGATGAAAATCGATGAAAATATAGAATTTAATTAAAAATATAATCTCTGAAGAAATTTATTATCGCCATAGCGGCGCCAGCCGGGTGCAAAGGGTTAAAGTTAACTCGATTAAAATGTAGAGCATTAAATATAACAAATCTCAATATAAAATATATATTTTGAAATGGCAAAGAAATATATGAGTGGCATAAGTACGGGACGTTAACCTAACTTTCGCACCTCAGATATTTTTACTGTTTTTTAAAGATACACCAAATGTCTTAAGGATAAAATTGAACGAAATAATGTTCTATGGTATTTCTTTTTTTTTCCTTCTTTTATCGAACGATTTATTCCTTATTTATTCTTTATTTATTCTTTATTTATTCTTCATTTATTCTTTATTTATTCTTCATTTATTTTTCATTTATTCTTCATTTATTCTTTATTTATTCTTTATTTCGCTATGCAATTGCAGTCATCTATTCGCCGTGGGTTCCTCGGCGTACAGTCAGGTAACCGCGGCAAATAATGCCAGCGCGAATCAGGTGGTCGTTATTTCCGGCGAATCCGGTTCGGGAAAAACGGAATCCACGAAACTCGTAATGCAGTATCTAGCAGCTGTTAATCGAGCACCGAACAATCTCGTTACTGAACAAATCCTCGAGGCTACGCCGCTGTTGGAAAGCTTCGGGAACGCGAAAACACCGAGGAACGATAACAGCAGCAGATTTGGAAAGTACTTGGAAGTTTATTTCAGGGAGTAAGTAACCAAGAAATTAATTTTCTAAATATAAAAATTAATAGGCTATTTATTATATTTATTATTAATACGCGTACGGCGCTCTGCTCGCATTTATAATTTCAGCGGAGTCATCGTAGGAGGAAGAATAACCCAGTATCTGCTGGAAAAGAGTAGAATAGTGACTCAAGCGTCCGAAGAGAGGAACTACCACGTGTTCTACGAGCTCCTCGCGGGTCTCGATCAACAATTAAGGGACAAATACGGACTACTGACGCCGGATAAATACTTCTACCTGAACCAGGTTACCGAAACTTCCAAAATCACCTTAACCCTTATCGGTCGCTAGCTTTTCATACGTGATTCTCCATAGGTTGTAGCTGGTTTTGGTGAATACGCGAAAAATCTTCAGTACTATAAGAATAACATTTTTTGTTAGAAATTACTCATTTTTCAAAGGTGTGTTACAAATATATGAGTTTAAAATCGGACTGCTAGTCTCATCACTAGAATGATCATCATTTTCAAAACTGTTTTCGAAATTTTCACCCCTATCATCCGCTATCGAAATTTCGACAATTTTCTTTATTCAGTTTTGGGCTCGATATATTAAAAATTGAGTACAAAAGTCAGTGATATATCAGTGGAGATGTCAATTGCTCCGTTGCCGATGCTTAACTCACAAGTCAATCGTGCCCGTATTTTATAGAACGCGAATTTTGACTGGTTCGCTCGTTGTCACCTTCCACGTGACGCGCGACCGCAACGACAAAGTACTGTTGTCACACGAGAGGTGACTTACGACCGTTAACACTAGAACTACCGGCGATTAAAGCAGAGTGATTTGTAGCAAAGAAATCAAAATGATAGGTATTTCGAAAAATACCTATAATAAGGGTAACAATTCTTTATGCATATTTTTTACAAAAAATTGCGGAAAATCCTCAAAAATTCATTATTGTACATTTCTAAAATTTCTATAAGAAATTATGAACAAGTCATTTTGAATCGTTCGGTAGTTCTAGTGTTAAGGGTTAACACTTTACCAACCGGGAGCCTATTAATCGGCTTTTTACAGCCAACGTTTATCTACCGCTTGCTGCTTAATACTAACATTATAAAAATTAAAAACTTTATTCAATTTAATTAGCCTACAATAAGAGAAACGATATACCAAGCACTCTCACGAATTTCGATTTAAAAACAGAGTTGCAAGAATAAGCGCTTATATTTCCGTACGTTAGCCAAAACCGAGCCGGTGTTAGCGATGCATCCGCGGTCGAATGAACCGGTCGGTAAAGTGTTAAACACAGTTCTCGATACGCGTAAACCAACCGCAATTTCGATTCGTTAGGGTGGAAACTGCGAAATCGATGGGAAGAGCGACACTCAGGACTTCAAGGCCCTTCTATCAGCGATGCAGGTGTTGGGATTCACGTCCGAAGAACAAGACACGATTTTCAAAATCCTCGCCAGTGTTTTACACCTCGGGAACGTGTACTTCCACCGGAAGCAGATGAGACACGGCCAAGAAGGGGTTGAAGTCGGTTCCGACGCGGAAATTCGTTGGGCTGCTCATCTTCTTCAAGTCAATTCCGACGGAATTATCAGGGCGCTCACGACCAAAACAACGGTACGTGGAGAAATCGTATAAATTTGTCGTTTATTTAAAATCGTGGTAAAAAAAAGTAGAGAATTAGAGTAATTCTAGAATATCGAGTTTGGTTTTTTCAATTTTTTCCAACTTGCGGTTGTATCGCAAATACAAGTAAAATAGCTGTGGAGTTTCGACTACTTGGAAATTTATAATTGTAAATAGATTTGTAGGTAATATTAAACATGTTTGAAGTAAAATGCTTTATTTTTTATGCATTTGGTTAGGTAAATATAATAATATTAATATTAAAATATGATAATATTAAATATTAAAATATAATAATATTAAAATAAATAATTTTATAATTTTATGCATTTGGTTGGGTAAATATAATAATATTAATATTAAAATACGATAATATTAATATTAAAATATAATAATATTAAAATAAATAATTTTATAATTTTATGCATTTGGTTGGGTAAATATAATAATATTAATATTAAAATAAATAATTTTAAATAATCTACTATTTCTACAAATTTGTTTTCTTACAGGAAGCAAGAAACGAGAGAGTTTTCACAGCGTTGAACATCGACCAAGCCCTGGATGCCAGAGATGCGTTCGCCAAGGCTCTGTACAGTTCCCTGTTCTCCTGGTTGGTCGCTCGCGTTAATCATATCGTCTACAAAGGGACCAAACAGACCGCCGCGATCTCGATACTCGATATATTCGGCTTCGAGAACTTCACGGAAAACAGCATCGAGCAGCTGTGTATCAATTATGCCAACGAGAACCTACAGTTCTATTTCAACAAGCACATTTTCAAGCTGGAGCAACAGGAATACGCGAAAGAAAAAATCGATTGGACGACTATTAATTATACCGTGAGTATGATTACTGTTTCAATTATTTTCGAATAAATAGGTTGATGAATTTCTATTAAGGTGTATATGATTTTTAACTTTCTTGAAATTAACAGTAATTATTTCTTGGCTGATTTGGAAATGGAGAAATTGTTTGAGAAAATTCACCAAGTGTACTACAAAGAGGGAATTCGTGAAAAAAGAGTTCTATCCTTTCTAAAAAAAAGTATTGCATCTAATATAGATGTACCGTCGCCAAAAAATTTGGAACCATTGCATATTTAAAAAAACGCAGGAATATTAAAAAAAAGAAAAAAAAAGAATTTAGACTTGTATTAAAAATCTATCGAAATGCTGGAAATTGTTTCAATTTCGAATCGATACGAAAATTATATTCAAAGCTTTTGACCAGTCTAGTAATTATTTACTAAAATAATACGTAATTTTCTGTATCACAAATTTTCTTTTTACTTCCATTAACAAGTGTCATAATACATATTTATGAAAAATTAGCTGGTCAAAAATACACAGACTGCGCATGATAAACAAAAATGTACAAACGAATCCAAAATATAGTCTACTAATAATTGCAGAAGATGCACGCGACCTTAAACTGGTAAAAAACGATTTTATTCTATTTACAGGACAATTTGCCGGTGATACATCTGATCGCAAAGAAACCAGTAGGAATTCTCCATCTATTGGACGACGAGAGCAATTTTCCTAAAGCGACGGATCTCTCGTTCCTAGAAAAATGCCATTACAATCACGCCTTGAGCGAACTGTACTCGAGGCCGAGAATGAATTCCGCTGAGTTCGCGATTAAACACTATGCTGGCCAAGTTTGGTACAACGTTGAAGGTTTCTTGGATAAAAATAGAGACACTCTGAGACCCGATGTCGTGGAACTATTAATAAGTAGCAAAATATCCGTGAGTTCTGCTCTGTTTGACAAAAAATTCAAGTATTCTTCGTTTGATATTTTGATTGATTTAACTGATTCTTTTTTAGATGGTCAGCAAAATGTTCCAACACGTAAGAACGACTCACGAAGCGAACAAAACTATGAACAAACCCAATGGCAGATTCGTCACCATGAAACCAAGAACGCCAACAGTGTCTGCTCGATTTCACGACAGTCTACAACAACTTCTCGATTCCATGTCTCAGTAAGTATAATTAAAATGTTTTTTACGAAAATATCACTGTTGAATCACTTCGAAGAGAAAAGAAGGAAAACCCTGGCTCTCTTCTCTGAAAGTACGATTATAAATTAAAGTAAAGACTTCGATAAGTATTCCAGAATTTTTTCAGATTTTTTTAAACTCTCGAACGGTACAAAAATTGAGCTAGCTTTGGGGTGGGTTAACCCTGTTACGACCCTCGAGT
>SMSQ01025693.1:78097-93613 GCA_019453375.1 Ctenoplectra terminalis | reverse complement strand
GTATTCTTTCGAAAACTGCATGCACCGCGTGAATCGATTTCTCTGTAACCGATAAAAACCGTTCAGCCTTGTTACATGTACAGACGCACGACTTTCGACAGTCGACTCTTTTTTAATTTTTTTTTCTTTTATTAAAGTTTCGTCGTTTTCTTTCCGCGTCGCACGTCAGCCTTCTCTTCTTTCAGCCATGTGGTAAAAAGAAATTGAAAGATAAACGTTTCGAGAAACAACTCGATGGAAATAATAGTTTGGAAGATGCGTCGCAAGAATTTTATAGACGTCACCGACGTACGAAGGAACTCGTATTTTCTTGCGGAACAGAAAACGTTTGAAACTTTGCGACGTCGAATAAAAGGTGCTTAGAAAGGATGCCTTCCAAGTGTCCCGAGCGAAAACCGTCGGTGCGCGTCCGATCGAACGAGGACTTTGAAGCAACGCTGATAAAGGGGAATCATCCAGTCACTCTTTTTCGTTTCCTGTCGCTCCACCCTCCTACCCTTCCTGGTGCCTGTCCGGAAAGTATCTGGGAGGGGCATTTAAATCGCCAGCACTTCCTGAAAGAGGGTCGGAACACTCGGTGCGTGGAAAAAAGTCAATCGACTCTTGGCAAGCGACTACTTGAAATAGCATCGCTGGTCGGAAGAAACGGATGACTTTGCGGAATAATTGGCGACGCGGACGAGCTGCGGCGAAAAGAAACGTAGCAAGCACGACAGTATTATGGAGCAATATAGCAAAAAGAATTGATTTATCGTATCTCTCGGTTAAAGAAATCAAATTTTTAGATAGAGAAAACTTATACCGGACGGTACCAGCTCCTAAATTAAAAATTCAAAGGAACCAATCGATCAAAATTGCAAATAGCGATCGTACAGAATTTTCGTCCTTAGTCGGCTTATAAAGAAAGGAGAATCGCAAGAAATGGAACCGCGGAGAACGGAAGGGGAAGAGGACTATCGTAGATCTCGTACTACCGTTAGCGAGCGTTCACGTGCACGAGGTCTTCGCGGTGGAAAGCGTTCGACGTTGCGGCCACGACACTGGCCTCTTGGAAGCGGTGCTAACTTCGAGGAACGTGCTCGACTTCCGTCAAAAGAAACAGCTGCATGCCGTACGCGCCACTATGCACTCGCAACGACCGCGACCGATCGCAAACGGAGCGTCGATCGGCAACTAGCGCAACCAGCGCTACGAGCTGACCGACGATGTCGTAAATCTTTCCTTTCTTCGACCACGAGGTTGCGTCTTCTCGTTTGTACGTCATAAAACCGTTTACTGCCGCTCTAATCGATGAGAATTTATAATAACCCTCCGTTAGGAGAAAAAGCTCTGGTATAGAATTAGTTGGAGTCTCTTCGAAAGATAATTATCGGTACTTTTCGATCCCCAACTGATGTTCGAGCTTCGTGCTGTTATTTTTATATAGGTATTCGTTGAAAGGAATGCGAAAAAATGTAAAAATGGAACGGAACGCGTTAAGAAGGATCGACGAAGGATGCGGTTAGCGGAGGAAAATCGAAGAACCACGATTCTTGGAAACAACTGGAAATCGAACAATTGGAATTTTTCCAAGGATCGTGAATTTAGTTCTTCTAACTGGAAACTTGCGATGAAGCAGTACGTGCGGTGGATTCAACGTATATTCACGGAGAACGCATGATACGGACTTAAGATTCGTAAGCTTCTGAAGGAGCAATAATATTGTTCCGTATATCTTTGCTCGAGCAGCATCGGTTGGACCGAAGAGTTAATAAATCTTGCTCGGTCGCTAGTTTTCATCGATGATACAACTATGATACAAGTAAGATAGAACTGCGATCATCCTCGACGAGTGTCCGCGTAACGCGTAACGCTTAATGCGTTTACCGTCTACGCAGACGTCATTTGTCAGAATCGACGCGAAGCAGTGGGTCAAGCATCGAACCGACACGCTAGATACTTCGCACGGTCATATATCATTTGCATCGTTCATTGCCAGGTATCCTGTCATTGCGGATTCTCATACATGTTATTTGCCCGATTCAAACAATGCCGCAGCTGCAGCACCGACAATTTATATAGGGGTTAATTAAAGCCCTCATTGTTTAACTGCTCGCTGGTAATTTCGTTGTTTGATCCTCCCTAGCCAATCTTTCCTTCTCGTTTCGCCGATTGTCGGAACCCAGGGAAACCTCTGTTATTACCGTATTATTCCGAAAGACTTTTCCATTGCGTTTGCGCTATGTATTATCCTACGTAATTCCATCTAAAGTTTAAACAACACGCACGGGAAGTTGCACCCTGCAATTTTCCCCATTTTCTACAAAAATAACCACGCCTCGCGTGAGCCTCGTTTTCCCAACAAAATACGTAGTATCGAATTAATCCCAATGAAATACCACACGTACGTATAAGCACGCTTTATCCATAGTTTCGAGCCGCTCGCGTCGCGGATTGATTCTGATAATATCGTACCATTAATTACTTTATCGCAACGGAATATCGAGAAATCGCAAATTTCCCTCGGTTATTACCGATATGTGCGCAATCTGTCGGTAATTTTCGCGTGTTTTTGATATTAGAGCAAGCAGGACAAAATCGAGAATTTAATTCGACAGAAGGATCGATTCGATGTCGCGATTGGACCGCATAACTCGCGCAAACGAGTTCCAAAACAGTGGTCGTGAAATTCCTCGGATCAGGCCGGTTGTCGAAACACCAATTACAACGAGGTTTAACATTTGCAGGACCGTTAGTCGCTCGTACGACGTCACCGTGAACGGCACCGATAATTAATTTAACGCCGTTCGATCGACCTCTCGTTCTCTATCGAGCACCCAATATATTGCAGTGCCTTAAACCCCGCCGATTAATATAGAAGAGTTATTGCCGTGCGTACACGAGGTCGATGACGTTTCCGAGTTATTTTAAAAGTAAAATGATCTTTTCGCATTTAGAATCTGGCTTGAATTATTATTTATTTAGCTCTTGAGAAGTTCCATCATTGACGATGATGAAAATGCTTCAACTGATATTTTTATAATCCTAGTAATCATTTTCCGACGAAGTATTTTTAAAAAATCGAGCTGCATGGAAAAGTATAAAACATTAACGTTGGTACCGTATAATATTTTATTCGTTTTATCAGTCGACGCGCGTAAAACCAAACACTGTCGCGATATATAATCGCAAATAGGAACGACAAACGGGGCGGATATCGACCTATGTAAAAATAAATACAGAACCAGCGCTAAACACGCGCGAACTTGAGCGCTCCTCGAAACAGCGATTCGCGACGAGTCCTCCCGTATCTCGCTCGTAATCGATTCGATGGATTTCAAAAATCCGCTTCCGTACACCGATTAATTTCTATACAATTATAGTCGCTTCCAGATCAACTTTGTACTTGCCGCAGAAGCGAGACAATCGTGGGCGAGAGGTCTATTAATTATCAGGATCAAGGAAATTAGATCGACGATGAAGTCTGATTTTAATCAGAGTTAGGATAGAACAGGACGAAAGATCAATGTTAGCTGTCTGATCGAATTAGAAAATGGAATGGAGCACAATCAGCGTGTACACTGCGTCTTCAAATAGCTTACTCCAACAATATTCGCGGGTCTCTCTCGATTAAATAGATTAGACTGTCACGACTGTCGAGGAAACTATCGGATTCTCGTTTAGGTTCATCTCTATTTGTAGGTTGCGTAAACCGTGGCACGGAAAAAAAAAAATATTGTAAACATAGGAAAAACTGCTCTTTTTAACCGAAAAGGTAAAAACGAACTGCGGGTGTTCCGCACGTTTTATTTCGGGCAACTGGTCTCTCTGGATCCGTGTTAAAGTTCCAAGGTGACGAGGAACTATGAAACTACCGTGGCACGTGCCATCTTTTGGTTCGCTTTCCAATTGAAATCATTCATCGGGAAGTCGATCGATGCTAGAAATCGTGGGAAGGTGGAACAATCAGGAATTTCCAAGGTAAATAGTATCGCGATTCCACGACCCTGTAATTGATTCGTAGGCGACCTCGCGACTAGCATAATTTCTCCCATTTTACACGAGGCTGGCACACTGAGGATCTGGGTGACACTCATCCAGCAGGTATATCGAACCTGAACGTCCCCCTTCCGCGTAACTCGGTTTACTTTTCACCTGATCTCTCCAAGGCCAGGCAACGAGGAAACGAATACTATGCTTTCATCGATTCGACCTGCGATTCCGACTATCGTACGCTTAATCGTACGTTTTTATTTCAGCAGTGACTACTATTCGTCGACGCGATCTCGATGTTACGTCTCGCTTCTTACCGATCTTTCGTTCAATTTCACCGAGCGTATCTCGACCAAAGAAAAGATAATTGTGACGAAACGATAACATCGATGTAAACACTCTCCGACTGATTATCGAATAGGGACACGCCAAGGATCGAAAAATTTCTCTTAGTTTTTCCGCGTACTTCTCACGGTCCACGCTTTTCTCCGGCTCTCCCTGTCATGTATTAACCCGGTAGCCTACTTCCTGGCGCCAACAGCCTCGAGCCTTTCGAAAATACTTTGCGTACCTACTCGCCGTTTCCTACGGCACGTCGACTCGCGAGAAGCCCTATTCACGCTCACAAAGGTCTGAGGAACTCGACGCGAGGCAAATGCCCGAGTGGAAGAAAACGAGGAGAGACGAAGGCATGGGGCTGCTCGGGGAAAACGGTCGTTCCTTCGTAGAAGCGTAAACCGAAACTCCTACCACCTTCCAATTCCCCAGCACCCTGTCTCAAACGCTCGCAAAATAGGGGTTAACGATCACGGATTCGTACGAATCATGATTTTTTTTTTAACAGAGCTCGCCGGTGATGACTATTGTACGGGCTCTTTGAGAGAAAGGGTTGTTCACATGTTTCAGGTGTAGGGGTGATACGAGTCACCGTAGGGATATCCACGAGGTCAAGACCTGGTCGAGTATGTGCACGCTCGAAGAATGTTTGAAATCCATTTTCTTAGGAACTCGGACAGAAAGGAAGGAATCGTTTCCCTTTTGCCCTACCCTAGGTTCAACCACGTACCTTATCCGATTACCGGTTCATTAATTTTTATACAGTTTACAAGGAGAAACATTTTCCAAACTTATTCGAATTAATCAAAAGATTAATCGAATCGAAAGAAGATGCCAGTAATAGTAAAAAACACTCACCACCTCGGCAACGTTGCCGGAACCGTCCCTCATGCCATCTCTGTCCGTGCGTCCCCCTGGAAACGGAAACGGAAACGAAAATGAGTATAAAAATGAAATGGTTACATAATTGGCGAGAAGCGATTCGTAAATCGGTTCGGTAATCTTTATCGCGAAGTATCGGAAAAACATAGAAAGAGAGAAACACTGCAGAACGTATTTCATTTCTACTCGTGTATCGTAAGGATTCAGGCCGATCGTTACACTCGAGTGGATAACAAACGCGATAGACGGAAGTGCCAGGAGTGCGCTAACTGGAATCGCGAGCCAATCAACCGCTCGCACGAGTATCATTCACTTTTTCCACCGTTTTTCAAGGAATCTCGCTCGGCGATCATCCGAGTTATCCGACCAACATCCACGACTACCAATACTCCCCTTCCTCCTTTTATAGTCATCGTTTAACCGTAATGAACGTAACCGAACCGAGAAATTGTTTCCGATTAAACGTTAACGATTGTTCGATATATTTTTCCCCGATGAATGAATTATTCAGAGACGCCGCGTCGTCTGGTAAAAGTTTCGCGGCGGAGAACGTTGCGCAACCTACGGCCGTGGAAACGCGTTCGAACCAATCTCGTCACGAGAGCAACAAGCTTCTTATAATATTTTTTCTTATTTTTCTTCGTATTATAATAATGCAGTGATACAAGGGATCGAGTCGTGATAATGAAACGTTCAATTAACGCTTCGACGAGTGCAACGACCAGCGGCGCTAAACACGGAAACGCGTCGTTAAAATTTGCTCGGACGATGGGGAGAGGAATGGATCGTTAATTAATGAAAAACTGAACTGACGCGAAGAAAATTAGTTCGAGGCATGCGCTGAGACTGGTAGAACGGCATAACGCTCATGAAGATTTCATTAGTCCCGGCAAGATCCTTCGTTGAGCGCGACCGATAACGCGACCGGATCGCTCCGAGTTCGATGCACTAGGAAATCAACTTTCCAATGAAATCATCTTCTCGTTTACGAGATCACAAATTTTTTTCGCTTCTAAATAAAATTGAACCTAACGCGCTTAGCCCAGAGAGAACCGTGCCGCACGAGCAATGGCGTAAACCACGGGAAAGGGTACCTCGTAAAAACGTTTACTTCAACTTTGGTCCATTATTGCACGAGTCGATTTTTCTCCTCTCGGAGGTTTCCACGTGATTCCGCCACGAATGACCTAATCGCGCTGGCAGTTGCTAATAACACGTTCTTTGCCGGCGAATCGAACGATTCGACCGGTTGCCTAAGGCCTCGTATATCGAGGCGAGTTCAATGACCTGTATCGGGATGTCGTTCAAGGTCCCGAACCGTATGGTAAAATGGTCTCAAAGGTGCAATTTGTGTCGCTCGAAAATGACGACGAAAGGTGCGCTTTCTGGGTCACCGCGTTACGCGTTTACGAGCTTATGTAATCGCGAGAGGAGTCATTGAACTATTCATAAAGGAAGGAAAAAAATGCGAGTATTTTTTCCCGTTCGTACGAACGGAGTACGTTCGTTCGTGAATTGGAAGCCGACTTTGGTCGACGAAAAAATTAATCGGCGTTTTTACCTGTACTTTTTTTTCTTTCTTTCGATTCAGTCGCTGCTTTTCTCTCGTGGTTGAGAAGAATGGTCGTAATTTAGTGACCCGTACCCTTCGTCTAACACACTTGCGGTATTTCGGACGGAAAAGTGTTATTACCTCCGGCGAAACGCGCACCGGAGTTGTCAGACAAAGTGTACGACAGTTAAATAAATGTTGGCTGCCGCGGCAGCGGTACGAAATTAGTAGCTTCTATAATTTGCAGTGTGAAACGCGAGCAATTACCAGCGGATAGAGTGGCGCCCGTCGTAAGAAATTGGCCAGACTGACGGGCAAGAAATTTACATCGACCTAACTGTTACGAGTTGTGTTTACGTTTAAAACCGTTCGAAAAATTCGTAAATCCAGTTAATACCGTAAAAGCACGAATGACCTTGAAATGCCCTTGGCACGTCCACCTACCGATTTCTGTATCGCGTCCTAATAACTTTCCGCGCAATTTTTAGCTCCGCCATGCTCGATTTCACCGATTGTTTCTTCCTCGCCGGTTACCGGAACGGTCGACATTCCCGAACGACGTAAACACGACACTGTAGGATCCACACAATGGAGAAAACTGATACCACGAACAATATATACCGTCGATGTACGGCAACTCGAAAATATTAGCTTTCGTCGTAGTCGAGAATCGATCTATATCAATGGGTGTCGCAAAAAACATCTTTTGTTTCGCGTCACGGAATGTTGTCGAAGTCACAGAAACCCGATTGAGGACAATGCTCATTGTCGACTGAATTCGAACGTCCTCGGATGACGCACGCACCTTTCGGACTACTACACGCTCCTCGAAAAACAAAACGACAAAGCGCGCGAATTTTGGTGGAACGAACCGAAGGTTTCGCGTAAGACAGGTGTCATCGAATTGGTTCTTATACGTCGGTCCGTGTTTTAAATAAGATTGAATTCTATTTGTAGGTTAATTCGAGCTTTGTAGGAGAGATTTTAATTGAAATTTTTCCGAAGCGTCGAGGACAGGAGGCACGCGAGAGCGAAAGAGGTAGAAAGGGGCGAGGTAAAGAGGATAAAAAGGACCAGCGATACGGCGCATGCGCGCGTCCTACGAGAGCCAAGATAGAGCGTTTTAAAAACACGCAAAAGGCGACGAGTGGGATTTCAAGGTTAGGCGGAGTGAAATCCGAGGTTAAACGGCGAACGAACTAACTTTTTTTTTCTTCCGCGGCGAGATGAGAATCGAAAGAATTACGTAAAAAGATACAGCTATCGGTTCTACGATCTCGACCCTTTGCGTCACCTAATACTCCCACCGATCTAAAAAAAACAGAAGATTCATAAAAATGCATAAGACTTCGTTCTGTTTTTTTGAAATCGGTGATGCAGTCTAAACAAGAATCGTGGTTGCCGCAGCTGAAATCACTGTCGGTATCGCTGCTATCGAATAAACGTGGCTTATCGAATAAACCCGATAAGCGGTTCCAAAAACAAATGATAAGAGAAAAATAGATGGGAGTGTTAGTTAACGAAAATGGACGCGCGTCGATTCAACTTAATCAGAGTCAAAGATAAGAGCTACCATCGATAGGAACACGGACCAATGACCGACAGCGATCACACGCGCACTCACCTTTTTTATAAACCGGCAAAATTTTGGCGATTCTCGAGTCACCCGTGTAATCCAGTTCTCGAGGATTGCGGACGACTCCTCGAACGGTGTCCTCTTGTTTCGATATTTTGTCTCGTTTGCACTTAATCGCGGTGCCGCAGTTTATTTCTTGCCCACTCCTTTTTTCTTCTCTTTACCTTTCTTTCTCTTGTGCACGATCCTAACCTCACTCCGCACCAGCACAACTACGATACACTGTGGCACGACCGACACTCCACCAGCACGAACAGAGAACTGAAGGCGCACCTCCGAAGAGAGATCAGAAAATCACCGCGACGACTATTCTCCTGTTTCCTTTTCCTTCTTCCTTTCGCTTGCTTTCGACCCGCCGGAGATGAAGAAACTATTTTCGAAATCGAGCCACTTTTCGGGACTCCCGTTCGCAGTCGAGACTTTATCTTTGGCAAAGAATCTACGCGCCACACGCATATGTCACTCGAGGGACCGCTCAAAAAAGGAACTGCACGCGCGCACCGCTTGCCGCTTTCTTTTCCTCTCTTTCTTCCACTCGTTTCTTCTTCGTCGTCGTCGTCGTCGTCGTCGTCGTCGTCTTTGTTGTCGTCGTTGTGTCGTCGTTGTCGTCGTCTTCTTCTTTCTTCTCTTCTTGTTTCTTCCGCTCTCGTGTCGCGTATTCTACCTGTCAGCGATGATAGCGTTCGCGTTGCAGCGTTGCCGGGTCAGGATGGTTTTCCACCGTGTTTAAATTTTCCGCTATCTCGACGAAGGTACCGCGAAGAATTCTGGGCGCAAGAGAGCCGGTACCGTAGCCCCCCGTTTCGTTTCTGCTCGGATCTCATACGTGCCCCGGCGGTCTCTGTTCTCTGTCGCTGCTGGTGGGAAAAACCAGAGGCGAACCCGTGGACGGTTGATCACGAGAAGGCAACCGTCGTCGTATCGCGAGCGACCGGTGAAACTCGCAGCCGGGAGCCGCTCGGTATCGACATTATTTCGACAGGGATCGCCGTATCGATTTACTCGTGGTTTCGCGACATTGCCGCTGCCGGATCTCTCGGGTTATAACGGACAGAAGCAGGACGACTTTTTAAAAATGCCACGCACCGACCAATCACGAACACGAGCGCGCGGAACGTAAGCGGTATAAGAAGATAGAAGAAGAGAGAAAGAAGCGGAGCCGCTATATACACGCGCGTTTGCCCGCTTGCTCGTACACGCTATGTACAGGTATATACACAGGCATCGAGGGGGGGCGCGCGCGCACACACACGGACCAGCGGCGACGCGATCTTCTGGGTTGTCGTGTCGATCCTTTCCTGCTCCTTTCCTGCGATCACATCCGCGATGATCCAAGATCGACGAGATTTTCCACGAGCCACCAACGGAAAACGAACACTGTTGTATCGCGAAGTACACCTAAGGGGGGCTACTGGTCGCAACTTTTCGTGGAAAAGTCCGGTGTGATTTGCGTGGCCAACCGTCCGTGCGGCTAAGGTAAGTTGAACTGAGCAGCAGCGCGCCTACGGTAAACGAGATTAAAGCTCCGTACCAACAGAACCGCGGTATCGGCCAATCAACGTGGCGTTTTGCGCGACTCGACCAATCGCCGTACTCTCTCACCTGGCGAACGGTTAGCCCAGGTGCAGCCGCTAAGGCGCCATTGCCTGGCGTTGGCACGTTACCTGCTCGACTCCTGGAGGGGAGCTGTGGATGAAAGATAGAGAGGGGGCAACGCGACGGAGAAAGCTTGACTTTCGAACGTACGAACGAAAGAGAAAGAATACGACACGAAGGGGAAAGACAGGAGCGAGAGAGAGGTAGATTACGGTAAGCCTACGGTCATAAGCATAACTTGGAACGTTCGTTTTCACGAATTTTCACGATCCATTTTTGCAGTTCCAACTCGTCTTAAGCAAACATGGCAACCTTGTGTCGTTGATCGATCGAATGACAATATACGGAGGAGAGAATTAGGTTCCGGTGTCTCGCGTCGTTTCTCAATCGCAACGACGAGCGTAGCAGCGTTTGCATCCTGCCTCCGGAGACACGTTACGCGAGGAACTTGGCCGGTGATATAGGCAGAGCATGGAGGGGGAGATGGCTGTTATCTAAATTACTCTATTTTCTCGAGGGACGCTTGAGATGGATTTTTTTTCGATCGTCTGGAACGTCGGTATCGAATCAAGGTGGGTGTTCTGGCTGTTTCACAGACACGGCCTCTTTTTTCCTCTGCGTTCCTCCTCTTTTTCTCTACCTCTTCTCCTTTCTTTTCTTTCTCCTATCGTTCCGTTCTCTCCCTTGTTCTTCGTGGTGCGCCTCCTTTCTCCATCGACGTCGGGGAAATAAGTGTCCGATCCGGAGCACCTTGGTGCACCAAACACGAGTCATATTTAATTTCGAGATACTCATCTTTCCATTAGGACAACGACAGGCCTGATACGTGGAGCATTCGTTGGAGTTGGACAGCGATTGAGCTAGAACCGAACCGATAGAATCGTTGAGCCCAAAGGGACACGTCCCAACTTAAAAATACCTATTACGTTTACTATCGTACCTACCGTTCGTCATATTCTACGCGCATCCAGTTTATTGCACTTTGGTCGTTGCACCGTAAATATTTATTCCTCGCGCTTAGGTTAAGCCGGGAACGATCTACGTTTACAGCGAAGAATAATCATTAACGCACGCCCAAGGGACGAGGGAATTAACGGTAAAAGTAAAAGTAAAAGTAGAAGTAAAAGTAAAAGTAAAAGCCGGCAATCGGTAGGCGAATTGTAAAAGAAAAAATGAGCGGAAGATCTGTTACCCGCGATGAGCGTGATTTTCGCGCTTCAGATGGCTATTTTTTTTTTTTCTTTTTTCTTTTATCGTTCGCGGAGATAGGGTACTCTGAAAATCGGCCGAGTAAGGGTGAGGATGTGCGGTTACGTTAATACGGGCGAGGAAAGATAAAATGCTGGCGGATATAACAGGTGGGAGCAATACGATGACGTCACTGAATGGAGAGCGTACTCTCCCGCGTTCGGCGTAGTATTTGTTCATTCACTCGTTCCTATTTTATTATAGCACCGTTTCGTTTACGGCCAATCCGTCACCACGTGGATTAGGGACACTGAAGATTTGTGAGAACGAGAGATACTCGATATCTGTCTGCTGCTGGCTGGCTGCTTTCCCTTTTCGTTCCTCCGTATCACCTTCGAGCAGGCCTCTCGTATACAGTTTCGTACACGATATCGCGATACGTTTCAGAGACGGAGATCTACACACTTGCCGAATTAGAGCGTGTAATCAAATATCCATAGGAGCCTGAACTATGGTTTCCCTTTACTCCGATCCACGCTGTGCCTCGTTTCTTTTAATCTTGTAAGCGTCGAGAACCAGGCAGTCGTTGCACTCTGGAAACAAAAGGATGGACAACTGTGAAACCGTGCAACAGTATCGATTACTTGTTGAATTTCACGTTCTCCCTCTCGGAGAAGATAATTATAACAATTTTTTAAATTACCGTCGCTTCGATTCGCCTTGGAACAATTGCGATCAACATGGCCGCCTGTAGAATTTTATGTCGGCGAAGAACGCGATACCAAGCCATCCTTGACACCAATTCTACGTTCAACGATTTTTATTTCAATTTTAAACACGCTCGTGCTTTCCAATGGCCAACGAATCATCGAATTGCAGCGAGAAGCGACGAGGAGAGAAACATTGATCGGTAATCGTCTGGAAACCGTTAAATCGTCAACGATTTGCAAAAGACTAGCCTGTAGCCGATCTTGCCTACTAAACTAATGTCCCTTCTAAGAAGCTCATTTGCCTTTTACGATCGTTCCGAATTCCCGAACTCCAGCGAACTCCCTAACTTCCGTTATATGCTGGTTTCTATCCTCTTGCACGCAAATGTCGGAACGAACAGTCCCGCGTCGACGGGGCGTCAACCATTGTTTCCAATGACCCGTTACATTATGTTCGTTTCACACCTACAACGCCGCTGAATAACGCAGCACCATGTTCTGTTTGGTATTTTCGAAAATTGCTCTCGGGTTGGTTTGTCGCGAGCCACGAATGAGCAACGAACGAGCAACGAACGAGCAACCAACGAGCCACGTTTCCTCTCGGCTGGCTGATAACGGAGTGGCATGGATGTCGGTTTGCTGACCGATTTCTCGGTAGCGAAAACCGCGAAGCCTTGTACATACCTACATACCCGGCCGTCTTCGACGAAAGTAGGAATTGTAACTTTACCCGGCGTTCGCCGGCGAATTAATCGGCTTTTCGAAAGTTGCCGAACGCGTGGAAGAGTTTGCCGATTGCCCGCACCGGTGACGCGATGGAACGCAATTTACGGCGATCCGTCGAGAGTGCGCACCGCGCTAAATTGCTTCGACAACTCGTATACGTACAGGCGTTCCGTTAAATTGGCGCTGTTCGCGCGCAACGCTGTACGAAAAATAGTATTCTATCGGCGACGGTTTTCTGAAAAGCGGCGCTAAGAGGTACTTAGTTGTTCGGAGCAGGGAGCGTGATAGTTAGGGAAAGTAATTACAGATTCGTGCACCGTTTATTATTTTGTAACGCGAAGGAAACAACAACAGACAGGCTGGAGGGGAAGAGGAATGGAACTGAGCTAGGAAGACGAGATGAGAAGAGAAAGAGAGTCGGTGAAGAAGGGACCGAGAAGCAAAGAGAGGAAAGAGGATTGGCCGCGGTATTCAGCGGACTGCTATTCTACGAGCTGGTTTGCATAAAATGCATTGTAATCCCTGAGCACAATGCAGAAAGCTCAAGTTTTACCTGCTGCTGTAATTAATGCTGGCCTGTCTGAACAGTCTCGGTTCGTATGGACAAAGCTGAATGATAATTCACGAAATGGAACTTCTCCTATTCTCGTGCGTCCCACAAAAAGACACGCCGCCTTCCGTTTGTGCGTACGTATTTGCCTGCAACTTCGCAGCCGGGGTTTCCGTGAAAGGATTATACTCGTCGCTCTCGATACTCTCTGCGTGTGTCGCGTTTCATCGAATTTTCCAGTTTCGAACAAATTTTGGTCACAAAATGGAACGGTCACGTGTCCATAAATAGATATCGAGTGATCATACCTATGTCGAATGGTCTTTGGACAACGTGTCCGCAACAGTGGGCGCGGCTTAAATAATAGCGTAAAACGTATGTACGCAAGAACGAGTGACACGTAATTATTACAACAATCGCGCGTAACCCGATACCATTCTCTTAAGACTATTGGCGCCTAGCGTACGCCTACCATTTCAGTTCCCTCTACCGCTCTTTTCCATTTGTCCTGGTAAACATAGATAAGCCAGAATATCTGGTAGAAGCGGTTCGAGTCGAAACGAGATATCGACGCTTTCAAAATCATCCTGCGTGGATATGTACATATGTATCCACCTATCTATCGCCCCGAGTGATCTGCCCGGTTCTCTCACATTTTTCATGTTAGATATGTAAACTGGAACCAACTATGATTCTTCATCGGCTACCGGTATATCTACCAGCTTCACCCTTTACTTTTACCTTTCACTTTGGTCCCGCTTTTCTTCTCCTCTTCCAAACGAATCGTTCGATTCAACATTTATTAGCTACATCTTCCGCACTTAATTTAGTTACACCTGTTTGCCTCGGTGGTACACGCCACCGTTGATTATTTGCTCGGATAACGATCGAGCTTTTGTTTTTCCGCATTGTTCTTCCGAGTTTCCGATGTTGCTCGTCGGATACTTTCGCCCAGAATCGCGTTCTCTCTGTTGGACAACACGAGTATATACGTACTCGCGTTTAGAAATCGAGATCGCGCTATTGTATCGAAAAGATCTCGATATTTTGCATACGTTGGCGAAGGATCGGGAAAGTTGGCATGAAACTTTCCCCGACACACGGTATTTGCCTCGAACCGCGTGTAATCCTCCCGTACACGAATCATCGCATAGATCTTGTTACAGCCNCTCGGATAACGATCGAGCTTTTGTTTTTCCGCATTGTTCTTCCGAGTTTCCGATGTTGCTCGTCGGATACTTTCGCCCAGAATCGCGTTCTCTCTGTTGGACAACACGAGTATATACGTACTCGCGTTTAGAAATCGAGATCGCGCTATTGTATCGAAAAGATCTCGATATTTTGCATACGTTGGCGAAGGATCGGGAAAGTTGGCATGAAACTTTCCCCGACACACGGTATTTGCCTCGAACCGCGTGTAATCCTCCCGTACACGAATCATCGCATAGATCTTGTTACAGCCACAACTAATTTGACCATGTACTCGTTCCGGTCGTGCTTATTTCGATGCGGAGCGTTTATTCGAGTGGTGTTGTACGCTTGTTTGTAAATCGCTTTTCATTAACGTTCATCGAATGATATTCAGGTTTTCGGACAAAGCGTGGAATATAATACTCGTGGATGCTCCACGTGTTTCCGTGCGATTCAACGCTCGACATACTGTAACGCAATTGTGATCGTTGCACGAAAATTAGCCCTCTCTGAACACAGAGCTATGTTAAAAGCTAAACTTCAATGCAAGCTGGACGAAATTCGGTACAAAGTGGCTGTACACATAGTACATGTTGGTACAATTTCTGCATTGTTCGAAATCACATGCGAAATGCTAAGACTCGAAGCGTATCTGTATTGTCCAACGGCAGGTATCCTTTTATATACGCGAAATAATTTGCTTCCGCGGACTTGCCCGGCCGTGATAAAAGCGAGAGGACCCTTCTTTTAAGGGGATACCCGTTATACGGCTTCCAGATGTCTCCTTAACGATATAACCGTAGGTTCACGAACACGTAGAAAGCTGGTGTTAAACGAGCGAGGGAAAAAGATAGAGAAAGCCGTGCTTTTTCCAGCTCCATATCTTTCGTGTGTTCTCTCGTTTTCCTGCAAACATTCTGTTTATCGTGTGACGCGGGTTGTGCGCGAAACGTTGCTCGAGCTCGAAATGCGAGCAGTTATTGCGAGATACAATTAAAACATGAATGGTCTGTTGCATGGCTGCGAGCAGGAATAGCAGGAATAGCGGGAATGGGGGACATACTTCTTTCGAAGGACGATACATCTTGTCTGAATAAATAACGGAATGAAAAAGCAACCGGTGCATTAACGCGAAGTTTAACCGAGCCGAGAGGGAGAGAGGGAGAGAGGGAGAGAG
>SMSQ01025693.1:51778-78087 GCA_019453375.1 Ctenoplectra terminalis | reverse complement strand
ATCGCAGCCTGTGATGTTACGTGGAAGTCGTTCGGGTTGTAACGAGCTGCCGATAAAAAGGCACTTCGATTCGGTTCAAGAAGTTTCGATAGAGAGACAACGCGTTTCTAGCGAAATTTCCGGGAGCTTGTTTCACGGACCGCTGCTAACGGTCTTCGAAAACGTCGCTGCTGGATGTACCGCACAAATTTCATTCGATCTGCTTCGAAATGAACGCTTTCAGGTTGCTCCTTTGAGCGTTTCAAAGACATTTTTACTTTACCACTGGCCAAGCCGAGATCTTATTCGAGGAATTTAATAAACTTCCTCCCTGTAAACTAATTTATTAGCCCGTTTGTAAAGGAGTGTTTCTTTTTGGTTTCATGCCGCGTAAATTCCCGATCTAAATTCAGAATGGCGAGGAAAATGTGTTTTATTGAAAATTCGAACAAATTGCTTTAGCACAGGAACAGGACGACTTTGAATCATCGCTGTAAATCGTACGAGTAGACCAGTTTTTTCTTTTTTTTTTTTTTTTTTCAAAGCTTAATAAACGTTTCGAAAAGAAATTTTCGGGTTCCTTGCACTCCATTCTTTTAGAAAGTCGAAATTCGGTTAACCGCGTGGCTTCCATTTTCTGGAAAATTGTAAAAAGCGTACGCAGCCATTTGATTCTATCCCTTTCAAAGGTTTTCACGATAGTGTCTCCGAAGACGCCAATTTATTTTGTCGAGTTCACTTTTTCTTCGCTAACCTCGTGTTACAATACAGTCATGGGTTTATTCTTGCTTTTTCCTTGGTTTCCTTTTATTCTCACTCACTCTCTCTCTCTCTTTCTTTCTCTCTGCTCGTCTATTTAACCCGAACGCTCGAAGCAAGTTCCCAAGACTTGAGAAACCATCTTTAGACGTTCAGTTTCGTAATTACGAAACGAGATAAATTTCATTTACAAACGATCCAAGTGGAATAGATTCGATTTGCGCGATCAAACGAACGAGACTACTCGTGTTTACCGAAAAAAGGAGCACTAATTTTGTCGGACTCCAGAATCTAGACTTTGGAGGAAAGAAAATTCGCGACTGTTACTCGAGAGGCAAACAGAGCTACGATTCAAAATTTTAGATCCTCTATGACTGTTTAATCCACAGAGCAAACAAGAATCGAATAAAATATCTATGAGAGTCAGCTGCAGCAGCTGGGAAATTCCAACGTACATACATCTCGACGAAATTTCCATGGTCGTGGCAAACGACGAGACCCACTGGTGAAGGAATAAAAATGAGACTCGTCCGTTCTTGTTAGAGAATTCTTGCACGTATAGATATACGTGCCGGATGCACGAGGCAAATCAGCCAGTCCTCCGACTATCAATCGCAGATTGTGCACCGTGCAACATGTGCGGCGAGCTATAATCCGCGAACACGTAATCGAGTTGCTAGAAAACAATGAAACTCGCCCGGTTACGATCGAATCGTTTCCTAATATTGTCGTATGGCCGATACTAACCTCGTTTCACCACCGTTTCGCCTCCGTTTCGCCTCCGTTTCGCGAAAACTGACACGCGAACGAGCGTCTTTTTGCACGCATACTGCTTGTCGCGAGTACATTCTAGCGTTGTTTCTTTTCCACTTTGGCGTAAGTGGAGTGCAAGTGGCACGGAAACAGCGTGGTTCGTTCCGACAGCGTTTCCTCTGAGCATGAAAACCGACCTCGGGCCAAGAAACCACTTCTCGTCTTCTCGGTCGTGCATAAGGAAACGTTCGTCACGAATCACGAGGAAGCAAATCGTGGAACTTTATAATTACGTAGATTTAATTGGAAATATGGTCGGGAGGAATGGACGATCCGATGACAAAGGACGATAATATAAAAATTCATAGAACCGTCCGGAGGATTTCATGAATTTTGATCAGGCACATCGAAGGATGAAAGCGGGTAGGTTCGATGAGATCGTCTAAGACGATCTCTGTCCGCGGTTCGTGAAGTGAAATCTAAACGTTTGACGGTGGAACGCGTCGAATTTAATTGCGGGTAGCACCCGATTATCCGGGAAGCCCGGTAACTCGCCGTTAATTGGATTCGACAAGGGGGCGGCAAATTGAATTAGCAGACGATTCTCGGTTATTTACCTGTGCGTCGGACAATTCCCCGACAGACACGTCAAAAGCGGCTTGAACTTTAGCTTCTGGACCAGCCCTCTGTACAACAATGGAAATCCCACGTTTCAGACGTACTCCGAGCGTGAAGCAGAACGTCAAACACTCGTCAGACGCTTTCTTTCTTTCCTTCCCTTTGACCAAACCGTTTCGCCGGTATACGTGACTCGTGTCTCGCGTCTCGAATCCTTCAGAGATCTCGGATCCTGCGAGAAGTTCCAAAAAAGTTACCAGGATGCTTTAATGGGATTCGCAATTAACGATAAACATCGTGTTTGAGCGTGTACGCGCGCGAAAAAGAATCGTTCTCAAGAATGTCTCGGTTACAAAAGAAAAAGACCTTCGGAGGCAGAATGGTCGGAAACGTCCTGGGACCCTTCCCAGGAAGATGTGTAATTAAAGAAAGACAACGGGCGTTGCGCAACCCTGAAAGATTCATCTTTCCGCCGCGACAGAAATGAATGGTAACCGACGTGGATGGTCTTGTTGCGATCAAGGAAGATCGACCAAGATACCGGAGATATCACCGAACGTTACTGCTACCTCTAATATTTTTCGGGTATTGGCAAACGGGAAATTGCGAAACGCATATATCTTGCAATTTATTATTCTGGAAATCTATCTCGGGTAACGAGAAGAACTCGTATCTAAAAGACGTTCCTGAATAGATTCTTGCTTTCCGTGGGCGCAGAAACATTCATCCGGTTCGGGGAAAACGTACAGATAAGGTTCACGCGATAACCATTACGACGGACGATCTCTGTTGGTCTCTGTTAAATGTCACGTTTCTTCGTACAGGTACAACGATAAACTCGCGCCAACAGCTCTCGTTGCCTCGCATTACGCCTGTTATCGTGAACCGTGTCGCGCGAGAAATGAACTATACCCAAACGCGTCTCTCTTGCACCGAGTTCTTCCTTTTTCTAGAGCCACGGTTAACTTTGAATTTTCCTCGAATAATTTTTCTCACCGGTCTACCTTTTTCGGCCATGTATACCGCCAACTACGGTTCCTTTTTAACGACCATAAAAATTCCGTCAAAACACACGAGCTGGCAAACCGTACCGGTTGCTAATTCCGGTGCTCGTTTCCGGGTTCGAAACAAAAAAAAAAAACTAAGGAATTAAAAAAAAGTAAGGAATCGGTACAACTTGTTTCGCGTGCTTAACTCGATTTACACATGGAGCTCGGTTGGTGAGAGTGCGATTAAAAAATTGTTCTTTCTGTAAAGGCGCTAGCTCGACCTCTGCTGGGTCGATGAAAATGTTTGTACAACCTATGAAAAAGTACAGCGCGTATAGTGTTGTTGGACGCAAGAGTCGAGAGGCGGAAGCATTTCGACCGTCCCGCGTTCTTGTCCTAATTTAACTAACAACGGTTACACCGGGTTCACAGGAAGGAAAGAAAAATCGAAGAAGAGATCGCGAGCTGCCTCGGTATAGGTCAGTTACACAATAAGACAGCGGCGTAGTTAAAATTAGTCGGCAACCATTTAAAAAAGTAAACCGAGTGCAACGGAGGCCGTTGTCCGATCTGCTGTGTACCAAGAACCTTTTTTCGTCCCTCGTCAATAAACTCTCTATTCCTAGCGGTGATTACCGTTTTATCGCTTCGCCTCAGGTTCGATGGGTGTTCAGGCCCCGTGGTGTCCGATTAGTTGAATAAACGAGACGAGCGTGTACACGCGTGTAAAAAAATCTATTTTAATTAAAATGCAATTTATTAGAGTAGTGTGTGCAGAGAGAAAGCACGCAGCACGCAATTATTTAAATTAGTGGTCCGAGTTATTTTTCGAATCAATATTTCCCGGCATACACCATGCGCGACTTGCTGATTTCGCCAACGTCTCACACATTTACGAACGCGAGCAATCATTCCATGAAAATGATTTTTTTACCGTCAAATGTTATATCGCGTATTGACAATATAACGATTGTTTAATTATTCCATCGACACATATTATTGCATACGTTTGAATTACAATTAACAGGTGTAAGGGGCATTGTAATTAAAATTGAAACCATGTAATTGTTATTGCAACAAATTATTCAATCCCTTTAACGTTCGCATTGCTGTGTTTATGAAATGTAAAAAGAAAAAAAAAGAATACAGTTGCGAGTATTAAATTAACCGGGTTTAAACGCGAAATAAGTGCTATTATTAATGAAAGCTCGTTAAACGGTAATTGTTTAATATTCGTCTTTGTTTCATTTACAAATGATATAAACTGAACTATAGATGCCAGAACTATCGAAAGACTTTCGTTCTTTCCTACTGTCAGAAATATCGGAAGCATACAACTGGGAGTCGATAAAAAAAATGCATTTATCAAATTGGTAAAATTATAAATTGTTAGATACCTGTCGTCTTATCACAGACGACGTACAGAATAGACCTAACGTACAATGTTTTTTTTTGTCCAGGATCTGGAGGGCACGCATGCCCTCTTATCATTTTAGGGTCACTTTTAATGTTACCGATTCAGCAGAAAATAAGATTCTACTAAACCGACAATGTCGCATGCGATACAAGAATGGTATCGATGACAAATTTGCATACCATACTTTATCTATATTACGTATCGTCTATGGTACAGTGCATGTGCTTTCTTACGATTTGACGTAATTCAGTAGGTTAATGAACATGTTTACGTTGAAGGAAATAAAAAATCAATTGAAAGAGTTGTTAATATTAAAACGTAGTGGAGAATTAGACACCGAAAAAATGATTTTAAATTCTGACGATGAATATTGGCGAAATTCTGTGACATACGATTGTTTGAAACGCTATGTTTACCATCCCGACGAAGAAGTATTCATTCATAAAATTCATGATTTTTTAAAATTCTTGGCTCTTTTATTATATCGTAAATATATGTTTCAGATAAAATTAAACACGCTTGCTCTCATAGTGGAATCGAAAAAAAGTACTTTGAAATTTACAGCCAAAGAACTCGATTTAATTACCTTATTTTTGCGTGTCAATTTAAAGGAAAAAATAGAGTTTGTTCCTCTAATAAAGAAGGTAAAGTCATGGTAATGAGAAATTAGTGTTTCCTATCAACTATGAATTCTTTTTTTGCAGGCTTTGAAGCGTATGAATAACAGCTTAGCTGTTTTAAGAAGGCAACAGATGCAAGAGGAAAAAATGAGGTATCATTACAAAAAAAACTGCAGTTCGTTGGAGTTAAAACAAGAAGTTTTAGATGAATCTTATAAAATATCTTGCAATTTAGAAAGCGATATAAATATGTATTGTAATGTTTTCCAATCTGTACGTGACATATGCATGTGTAGCCCTGATGCTACATATAATAGAAGAAGATGTTCTCTACAGATATTACTTTTAATGAGAGATTTATTAGATAATGAATTTAAACAAGTTGTGTGGAAGGCTGAACAAATGGAAGCATTGTTTAACCTAATGTTATTGGATACGTATGAAGAAAATAAAGAAATGGCTTTTAAATTAATAAAGTCGGTTGACCCAAGTCTGTTGCAATTAGACGATGAAAGTCGTGTTCATGATATTATCGTGGTTGCAATTGAATTAGGCAATAGCATTAGGCCTATTGATAGTATCACAGCAGCATACATGCTGAAAGTGAGCATGCTGTCACCTATTGTACAGAATGTACTTGAGAATAAATTGAGTCTAATAAAGTGGTCTGAAGACATACCAGATGCAACAGTATTGCAATTGATACTAATTTTATTGAAAAAATTAATGGTACTTTGGATCGCGTATATGCTATACTTATTTTATTCGGATAGCTACATAATTTATATTTGCAGGAAACTTTGGATCTAGCAAAACGAAATATAGTAAAGGCTTTTACTAAATATTCTTTCTACGGGTATTTATTCTGCATCAGAAGTTTGTTAGCTGAATGCGATTTAAAAAATGCAAGCAAAGAGTGTATCTGGAGACACGCTGTATCAGCATTGGTGACTGTATGCATTAAACTCAGTCGTGCAGTTTCATCGATAGTAAATAATTCTTCACCAGAGGGACATTTACCAATGGATCTAAATTTACAAACTATCAGCGAAATATGTGGTTCTGTTCCTGATAAACAAATAGTAACACCACAAATGGTGCTGCTTTGTTCTTGGAGAACTATAAAGGAAGTTAGTTTAATGTTTGGTCTGCTTGTTACCAAGGCACCCATATGCGAAGATAATCTTTCTATAGGATTGTTAGATGAAGAGCAAGTAAAATTCCCCGATTTATATTAAACACACTACGAACAAACTTTCTCACGAGCGAATAATTCGAAGCGACATTTTTTATTCAACAGATTGTCAAAATAGGAGAACACTTGGTTTCATTGCTTACCGAAACAAAACACAGAGGAGCATTTGAACAGGCACATGTAGGTTTCAGTCAATTGTGTTCTCGTTTATGGGGCCTGAGTAAAACTAATCTAAACCAATTACCCAAAGTATGGTTGCATCAGATTTTCAGTGACATCGTTGGAATTAAAGAAAACTCTAAATTATGCGCGACCAGAAGAAGCGCAGGGGTGCCCTTTATGATACAGGTATATACGATTAATTACTATAGTTCGACCATATATTACCCGATATTTTGTTTAAAATAAATCATACGAATTATTCTTAACAGGCTTTACTATCTACAGAACCTCGCCAACACAAAGATACAAAGACTTCAACTTTTGATTTTGTGATGAAACTTTTATTAGACCTCGCGCAATTGGAAAGTGAAAACCTATGGGAAAGGGTACAGCAATTGATGTACTCGAACTCCGTATTTTCACCATACAAGGATTTTTTACTTGTATTATTAAACCACAAGAATCGTACTCTGAGCGAAAACAATGATCAAGTTACAGAAATCAAAACACACGCTCTAAATATTTTAAGAGCAATATTTAGACACTCTAATCTCGCGGAAGTAGTAAACGATTACATCGAAGATGGTTTAATAGCGGCATTTAGAAGTTACGATGCTTTAACATGGGCGGTAAGCTACCGAAACATTATTGTTCTGTGATAATTAATTTGCAAGTTTAAATATGTTTATTCTTACAGGAAAGAAATGCTGCTACATTACTTTTTAGCGCACTAATTATTAGAATTTTCGGCGTTCAAAGAACGAAAGACCATATTAATCTTACCATAGACAACAGAATGAATTATAGAGTGTTCTTCGAAAAATATCCTAATCTGTTGCCTTTTATCTTAAATGAATTACAAACGTTTATAGCAACGGATAATACTCTGATAAAATCTAACGTGCAATCGATTTTATTGTTATTGTCACGTTTATACCACAGCCATGGTTCGGAACCCATCGATATTCAATTAAAGGTAATTGTAGGTTTAATGAAAACTTAGTTTAATAATAAAAACCGTGTATCTATTTCAGATCAATGATCTTATAAACTTAGTTATACAATGTGCGAAAAGTGCTATATTCGAAACCCGTAAATTAGCAGCCAGAGCACTTGTGCCCTTATTGACAGAACAATCTGTAGGATGTGTTGTGACGAAAATCATTGACAATATAGTAGCTACAGAATGCAGTAATTCATCTTTGAATTTAGTACATGGTTACATGTTACAAGTATGTATACCAATACCGAATATATATTTTTTTATTAAATATTAATAATTTTTTAAATTGAATGTTTTTTATGCGTTTCAGATATATGAGATATTAAAACATTTTAGGTTCAAAAATTTCGAATCTATCGAGATAGATTGGGATAAATTTTTAAAACAGACAACTTGGATCTTAGAAAACGTAGAACGAAAAAGTTGTAAATCTCCTAGTTTTTTACTGGCTGCAGTTTATATAAATATTTGCCACGAAATATATAAAACGGATAAAACGTAAGACAAATCGATATTAAAAAGTCTGAAGACGTTAAAAAATAGAATTATTCCGATTACAGGTACCTGACACATTTTCCTATGTTACATACGCTTATTTCTCATTTATTACACGACGAATTAAAACAAGGACCAGCACGAGAATTGTATAAATTATCANAAGACGTTAAAAAATAGAATTATTCCGATTACAGGTACCTGACACATTTTCCTATGTTACATACGCTTATTTCTCATTTATTGCACGACGAATTAAAACAAGGACCAGCACGAGAATTGTATAAATTATCAGCCATTAAATTCATTCGATCAACAACGAGCGAAACATCACTGATTCAACAGTGCGTACTAATTAGAATATATCTGCATAATTTAAGAGTTCCCGAAACGCAAATCGTTGCGTGGTCAACTGTTATAGAAATTATAAAGGAAGTGAAATACAGTGACGTATCGGTATCGTTGTTAAATTACGCTATCAATGAAATTCGTAATTCGAGACAACATTTTCATCGATACAGTCCAGAATTGCAAGATGCAATATTCGATTTTTTATACAGTAGCCTAATGTACATAGATCGAATTGAATCATCAGATTTCGCANATTAAAACATTTTAGGTTCAAAAATTTCGAATCTATCGAGATAGATTGGGATAAATTTTTAAAACAGACAACTTGGATCTTAGAAAACGTAGAACGAAAAAGTTGTAAATCTCCTAGTTTTTTACTGGCTGCAGTTTATATAAATATTTGCCACGAAATATATAAAACGGATANGGACAACTTGGATCTTAGAAAACGTAGAACGAAAAAGTTGTAAATCTCCTAGTTTTTTATTGGCTGCAGTTTATATAAATGTTTGCCACGAAATATATAAAACGGATAAAACGTAAGACAAATCGATATTAAAAAGTCTGGAGACGTTAAAAAATAGAATTATTCCGATTACAGGTACCTGACACATTTTCCTATGTTACATACGCTTATTTCTCATTTATTACACGACGAATTAAAACAAGGACCAGCACGAGAATTGTATAAATTATCAGCCATTAAATTCATTCGATCAACAACGAGCGAAACATCACTGATTCAACAGTGCGTACTAATTAGAATATATCTGCATAATTTAAGAGTTCCCGAAACGCAAATCGTTGCGTGGTCAACTGTTATAGAAATTATAAAGGAAGTGAAATACAGTGACGTATCGGTATCGTTGTTAAATTACGCTATCAATGAAATTCGTAATTCGAGACAACATTTTCATCGATACAGTCCAGAATTGCAAGATGCAATATTCGATTTTTTATACAGTAGCCTAATGTACATAGATCGAATTGAATCATCAGATTTCGCAAGAAGAATGGATATTTGTAAATTGGTACTGAATGAAATACGACTAGACAATCGTAAAAGTAACTATTGCGAGAGAGATTGCTACTTGAGATTATTGGGAAAATCGTATGTAACTTTAGCTTCCCTGAATGAAAATGAAGAACCAATTAATTTGGAGTGTACAAATGATGTGTACAATAACTTTCTTGATAATTTATGGATAGCAAGTTTAAATGGGGAGTTTAGAAGATCCGTGTTTGAAATTATGCAGGGTCTCTTCTCAGCGTGTTATAAGCGTGATGAATATCGATGTAAGTTATTAAATGTTATTAAAATATTAGTGTAACATTCTAATCGAACATATCACAGATGTACAGATTCAGTGGTGGACAACGGTACTACAATTGTTGTTGGATAATAATCCTCAAGTAAGACACGAAGCATTTTTGTTAATCGATCATGTGCCAGTACATTGTACAATTACTAATAATTTTTCGCATTTGAATTTACTACTGTCTAAATTTTACGAATGCAATATACAAAATAATCGTCCTGAATTTGTGTGTATTGTACTTTTCTATTGGAGTATCGCACTCCTAGACGATACAGATTACGAAATGGATGACACGGATGTAAGTAAATTTATTCGGAATAAGCAGAACTATGTATGATATTACGAATATAGTGTGGTTTCTTTTAAGGTGTTCAATAAATGCACAAATTATGATTTTTTCGAACCTGTGGAGCTATCAAAGACTTGTGCTGAATTTTTAATAAAAAATATGAAATGTCACGTGGACAGTATATTGCCAGATGACGTTATAGATTGGATAAATTCCGTTTTGAACGTCGAATTTAAAAAATCTATTTCTTTTAGAACGTTCGTGAAGAATTACGAAAGCTACGTTTCGAGTCTCGAGAATAAACTACACGACATTTTAAACCCGACTTATAAAAATAAACTGTTGCAGTTTTTAGCGTACAAACAATATAGAATAATCTAATAAAATGTATTTATAGTACATTTGTATAAAATAAATTGAAATTTTTTTACATAAAACACGACCTCCATTTTACCATTCAAACGAAATACGAATACGAGTACTTGGATTTAAGCTTCTTTTATCCACCAAACATTGGATACGCAAAGAAAATATTTATAAAAAGAAGAATCTTACCAAGAGTAGATTCCGCATACGAAGAAACACGCACGAAGTAAAATAAAAATGCTGTCACAAATTGATAATTAACTTTTAGCCGAAAAGGTGAGGTCTTGTCAAATTTAAAATGAGCACGGTGAGGAGTGGGAGTAAGCGTCGGTTGGGGGAATATCCCCAGGTGTTGGTGGCTAGAGAATTTAGTTGAACCGCTTGGCGTAGGCAGACGCCACTGTCGCGGCTCGCCGTTCGCCGACTCGGTACGTATTTCGTGACGTTATATCGGGGATCCGTCGGATTTTCGCGTTTTTCGCGCCTCTGCGTCGTGACCATCAAGTATTAGTGTCCGTCGACGATCTTTATCTGCGTTGAACAAGAGGCAGCATGTACACGAGTGTTCGAACAGATTGAAATCGAGGAAAAAGGAACTGAGAAGACAGTGGCCGTGCGTGTACCAGGCATGGAGTGGACTCAATGCGCTCGTTTCAAATCGTTACGAGCCGTTACCGCAGTCCCAGTCGAACCAAGGTGAGTTCCGCCGACGTAAACACGCGTGATCATGTTCCATGCATGTTGTTTCACTTTCGTATCGAACTGTTATATCGTTCCCGACGAATTTTGCCGTTCATTCGGGTTCTGTATCGTGTATGACCTACTTGTTGTGCAAGCTGTCATCCCCCTATTAGAATATTTCTGTCTGGGACCGGACCGTGTCCTACGAATCAACTGTTCTCGACTAGTGTCGCGCCGCGCGACAACTTTTCTCCGGTAGGTTTTTACGCAAACAAAAAGAGACACATCGGGACAAAAAGGAGAGGCACGGAGAACAGGGAAGGAGCGTGAAACGGAAAGATCAAGTGAGAGCAGCGAGAACAAGTTTGAAAACTAGCACTGCCAGTCCGTTGAACATCTGCGATTCCTAAAGTGCTAAAGTGCGTCCTTCCAAACACGGAATGTTAAATAGCCTTCGCGCTTGATCAACTAACGGAGCCTTCTCGAATGATCTCTCTTGACCTGTCTCTCTCTCTCACTCTCTCTCTCTCTCTCTCTTCCTCTCTCTATCTATCTATCTCTCTCCTCTCTTCTCTTGGCTCTCCTGTTTCAATCTCTTTCTCTCGCTCTCTCTTTCTCCTCGAAGAGAAAGGTCATCGGTCTCAAATTCATCTTTTGTCCACGCCTTAGGCACATCGGTAGTAACGCGCTACGACATATTTTCTGTTGGCTCAAACTCGTTTTAAATTACAATAAGTAGTTCGATACCTTTTGCTTCGATACGCTTGATTCTTTTTCGTAATCGGTCAAATTTCTCAATGTCAAGTTGACTACTCGTTACATCCTGTCGTGTCTGATTCGACCACGATCCCAGTCTGTCTCGACCTATTCGTGAAACGAACAGAAAGATTGCTAATCTATTTCCGCTTTTAATAATCTTAGGGACATTTTTAGCCATTGACTGCGTTCATTATGGACAGTGGAACACTGTGTCGAACGATTGGTATTCGTTAACGCGTTGCGTGTTACAACACGTACATCTACGTCTCATGATGATTGGACAAATTAGGAAAATGTGATTGTAAATGATTGTAAAAATTTACCGTTTATTTTAACGATCGTTTTGAAAAATTTGAAAATTAACGATTTTTTTTAACGGAAATTAACGGTCATTTTTAAAAATTTGAAAATAACAGTTCTTCAACTTGAAACTTACAATTCTAATGCGATCGTGACAATGAAAAATTTGTTTGGCGCGTTTTTACGAAAGACGCGCAAGTCGTTCGTCGTGACGTTCGTTTTTCAAACCTTGTACACGAGGATTACGTAGCAAGAGCATTTTATAACGAGACATTTGCATTGTTACGCTTACCTGGTGCTTTTAATAAATGATGATAAGGAAAACGACAGCACATTCGGTACAGCCTACCATTTCCATTATTCCTGCGCATTCTTTTCTTTTTTCCTCCTTTTTCTCCAGCTGTCCCACTGGAGAAGGTACACGTTACTTCCTTCCTATGAAATTACGCGTATTAACTCTTTCCGCAGAACGCACTCGAAACGTTTCAATAGACCCTCGCTCAACGAACGAGCATCAATTACAAGATCCGTTCTTTTTTGAACGTAGCATCCAGTAATTACAGAAAATTCTATTTATAACCGACGAACGATGAAAAGGAAAATGCGGTGTACAATTTTATAACGGTCGAGTTATAAATTTGAATCGTGAATTCGTAAATATAGAAAGTCATCCGAATGTACATAGACTCATAGAAATTACCCCCCACCGGTGGTACCAACTTCTAGATACTTTATACATTAGAAAACACGCAACCAACGAATCAGCAAAGTGTTCTTCAATTTCTAAAGTTTCGTATCTTTTTCCTGATTCGTTTTCGTTCCTATTATCGCGACAGGCATTAAACATTGCGCGATACCGTCTTCTTTCGCATAGGAAGTGCAGCCAACCTTTCTTCTATTCTGCTTTAATTCTGCGATCGCGGGAAACAATTGGGTGTTCGGAGAGCAGCAAGAGGTTGAATATACAACTCACGTGTCGGGGGTCTATTTGTTTTATCAAGCCTGCAGCGGCAACCTGCTCCCGCATTATTTTGACAATAACGCCGAGCAACCACGCGAACCAGACACAACTATATAGGTAATTTATGCAAAATGTAAGCCGCGTATTCGCCTACGGCCGCGCTCCGTGAGCGGTGTCCATTATAACAAAACAATGTTTAACAGCTGTAATTGACCGTAACTGCGACTCGAATCCGATAAAAACGAAAAAAAAAACCGAATAACGCAGGACGCGTCGATTTTCATATCCGTCACACTGTGTGTGTTTGATAAATAAAATAATTGTAGCTCCTGGGAATTTATCGCGTCCTCGGGAAAATACCAATTTTTGGATTTTTTTTTTTTTCATTCGAACGTAATTCGTTAACCAAATTTCATTTATCGCTGCCGGTTAAAAACCGATTTCCATTTTCGGGCGCTGTGATTTTTATCGGTCCCTTAAAAATTTCATTCGTTTTCAGTTGGCGAGTCGCAAAAGTGGCGTCACGTTATGTCTATAATCGTGATTTTCCGCGTTCTTTGCGATTCGCGCTATGCATTCGATAGAGAATTCAGTTTTCTCGATGCGCATCGAAGGTGCGCGCTACGCGAATTCGTTACGGGATGGTTTTGCTGTCAGTTTCGATTCGATGGCAATCAAACGTATTAATTTTCCATGGTCGAGCGCCGTTTATAATCCGGCATCCATATCGAGCCTCGAAAGTTCGCGTTCACTTTCCGGTTTTCGGTCGTCTTTCGAACCGCGCGAGCCTAGTTTTCGATTTTACGATAGCACACTGCCACGGGTTTTATCTCTGGCCATTGAACTTTCTCTACCTCAGAGAACACAGTCTATACTCGAAGCTGTTTTCTTTCTCCCGTTTTTTTATGCGGTGGTGCATGACAGTTGGATTCGAAATATTGTTACGTTTGCGCTTCGCGAGACGTTCGTGCAGCTTACGATTGGCGATACCACATAACCTTACAAGGTGAGAGTTTTCATCTTTTCTTTTAAATTCTTAAACAATGTTTCCGATGCTGTTGATTTTGAATCGCGAAAGTGAGTCGGGAAATTGTATCCTCACTGTTCGGTGAACAAAATTTTACAATTTCGAACCATTCTACTCTCGTCGAGCTAACGAGTTAAGACGTCGACGCGCGAGCAAATAAAAATCGAAAACGTTGCTTTTTATCCAGCATGTATTTGGTTACGGAAATTCAGCCATTGTTACCGCACAATGGGATATTCCGGGGAGCAAGAAAAAACGGCCATGTTCGTTACGTCGAACGCAGGATAGACGAAGAGTGGAATCGAATCGCGGTTCGGTACACGGTCTGCCAGAATACGTGACAGATATCTTAAGGNGCGCTTCGCGAGACGTTCGTGCAGCTTACGATTGGCGATACCACATAACCTTACAAGGTGAGAGTTTTCATCTTTTCTTTTAAATTCTTAAACAATGTTTCCGATGCTGTTGATTTTGAATCGCGAAAGTGAGTCGGGAAATTGTATCCTCACTGTTCGGTGAACAAAATTTTACAATTTCGAACCATTCTACTCTCGTCGAGCTAACGAGTTAAGACGTCGACGCGCGAGCAAATAAAAATCGAAAACGTTGCTTTTTATCCAGCATGTATTTGGTTACGGAAATTCAGCCATTGTTACCGCACAATGGGATATTCCGGGGAGCAAGAAAAAACGGCCATGTTCGTTACGTCGAACGCAGGATAGACGAAGAGTGGAATCGAATCGCGGTTCGGTACACGGTCTGCCAGAATACGTGACAGATATCTTAAGGGACGTGTTCAAATTCCATGGTATGATTCACGGCAACGCGAATGTAAGAAAAAGATAGGTTGGATTTTTGTCCAGAATCTTGGTTAGGCTCTCGAGTAGGTCGAAATTCGATTTCAGTCGAGGATAAAAAAATTTTCGGAAATTCAATTACCATTAATTCCTTCTCAAGTTTTCTGTCTCCGTGTGAAATTAATTTCCGCGGGAAAATCCGAGCGTAGTTTCGAAACTCGATAGCTGTGCTCCCGTTTCTCGCGTAACCCTCGGAAGAGTGAAACGTTGCGTATATTGTTCGCATCGTCGCTCTAATCGACTTACGTAGTCTAATGGTTTCGAGCGATTACCGGTGCTTCTTTACCTGTACCGGAAACGGTCGAGTGCCCTCTTAACGATTATTAATGTCCCTTAATGGCGCTTAGTTGACTAGGTAGTCAGATCACACCGATTAACTCCAATTGTCCTTACTGTTTTACACGACTCGGTTTAAGAACAAATAGCTCGAAATAGCTCGAATCGTTGGAATCGGTATCGAGTAATACGGTAAATAGTACACCGCTATGATTTACGAGCTGTTATTTGGCATTCCGTCCCAGTGATACAGTTCGGAAGCGTATGACTCATGTGTTCCCGTTTAACTATCGTGCGCGCCAAGGACAGCGTCGAGTCGCGACACATCTTTGCCAATTTTGGAATCCTGATAAGCAAGTACGCTGCCGGCGACAAATCATTTTAACGAGCGAGACAGTTTATCGATGACGCAGTTTCTTGGTCTCGTCATTGGCGACCTGGCCCTTGTCCATTTGGAATAATGGTACCAACTCGAGAGGAGTCAAGGTTTCTCCTCTTCTTGTACCGCAAATTTAACCTCGTAACACGAAAACAGATATTTTCAAACTTCATCCAGTTTACCCCTGACTTCTTACATTCGTTCACCGTTACGTGGGTTCGTTTACTCCAACTTATTTCTTTTCTTCCTGTCTCTCCTTGGATCACTCTAGTATCGTCTCTTGGTACGATTTCCATAGGAGTTCTCATTTTCTTCGCCGCTCGTAAAATTCGTAAAACTCATAAAACTCATAAAACTCGGACTATTTTGGAAA
Source organism: Ctenoplectra terminalis (assembly GCA_019453375.1). Classification (NCBI taxonomy): domain Eukaryota; kingdom Metazoa; phylum Arthropoda; class Insecta; order Hymenoptera; family Apidae; genus Ctenoplectra; species Ctenoplectra terminalis. The sequence continues at coordinate 62,159 of SMSQ01025693.1, read as the reverse complement.
ACGAAAAAAAGGGAGGATTTTGTCGACCGATACGTTCGCCGATATGGGTTCGATTATTAGGAGATTCGGGGCTAGCTAGTAGGTCATAGCTGGTCCCATGAAACGTCGGGTCACCCGACGACCCGTCGCCATAAAATCGAGGCTGGCGTGCTCGCAATCTGGCAAACATTCGCCGGTCGTATTCAAACGCGGTCTCAAAGTTTGGGGCTCGCGTATTACTCGACACGCGAGAAAGGGTCGCCAAAGTTTCTCCGAGTCTCTCGATGGCGAATCGACCAAGTTTCTCCACCGTTGCAGAGAATTTTGGCTGTACCGTATGCAATGATTACCCGTGAAATTTACATTCCCTTACTTTTGGGAACTTTGAGCTTCGAGGATTAACTTTTACCCCAACGAAATCGGCTTTACCACAAAATTTCATCGATTCGCTCTTCGAACCTTTGTAAACAGAAATTTGTTCCATTCCTGTGAGTAAATTTTATCTCCGAGCCCCTTTCTTTCAACGCACGCGCGTGTTTCCTGCACAAGTTCCACTCGTCGAACTTACCGCAAATTTCTTACCATTGTCCTCCGTCGAAGCTGTTCCTTGACCAAATGGGGGAACTCGTAATTGCGTGGACGATTCCGAAAGGATTCGCCGAGTTTTTGGGCTCGAGACTTTCGTCCCTTGCGCCGATATTTCCCGTGGCGTTTTCAAGGCGGGGCCCGGTGCACGGCCTTTCTACCCGCAATTAGCATCGGCGATGTATTCGCGTCACGTATCCGCAGGATAGTTTCTTCGCACGCGACTCCACGCGAGACGTCCTTTATTTCGCTGCGTGTACGCGAACGGCTGCCGCTGAAATCGCACGGGAAGCAACGCGACGAGCGGATAGAATGAGAAATAGAAACAACTTCCACTCTTCTTGCTCGTCTGTTTGATCTTGAAAATTTGTCCCTTTGCGTTCCTTGGTTGGGTAGTCATTCGATCGTTATTCCTCTACTGGACGTTTCAAAGTCGTTCTTCAGTTATGCGTGTTCCGTTTAAAGACTGTTATTCGTCGTAGTGTAAACCTTAGCGTTTCATATATCCGATGTATCATATATCTAAGAATTTTGTCATCGATTATAATAGAATTGCGGGGAATCGAGAGTCTGATCACGTGTCTCATAAGTTAGCCGAAACCTCGAAGGATTCGCCACGAAACAACGAATAGAATCCGAAAGGAAGATTTATGGCAGGAGTCGAAACGCGTCGGTGTCGTGTAATCGAAGAAGCTGTTTTCGGAGGAGGGCAGACGAGATCGTGGAAGGCTCGTTTCTCGCGGAATTTGAAGAAACTATCAGGGCCGCGTTTGCATACAGGTTGTCGAATAAATTACCTCGACGAGCCGATTGTCCGCTCGCGTCGAGAAAGAATCGGTTTCGTTCTACGGGGATCTGTCGAGCTATAAATAATACATAACCGGGATACAGGCGAGTTGCCTAGCGGGAAAAAAGGGGGATATACGTCGGAGGAAACGGAGCAGCGCGAAGGATAAGGGACGCGAGCTTTATCGATGCGTGTTGAGACCGAGGTGGAAGTCGTATCGGTTGAAAATTCTTCAACGAATCCTTCTTCGACGATTCTTTGTATCTTGACATTCGTAGAAACGCCGATTAGAGTCCTGAAAAATAATAAGAAAAAGAAGAGAGAGATCTGGTCTTTATAAAGGTTTCAAACGATGCACCGATGCAGCAATGATTCAAAAACTGCTCGATTTCCATCGAACGTGCCTTTCTTTCGAGGAAGAACAGGCATTCGACTCGTTTCCCTCGAATCGATGTGTGGCCCCCTTGTGCCGCTGCTTTTTCCCAGAGAATTCTCTTTTCTCTTTTCTCTTTTCTCTTTTCTCCTTTCTCCCTCTGCTTCTCTGTAACGTCGATACACGTAACAGTAATTGCGCGTGCAAGCGCGCGGCCCCCTCGCGAGCGGCATTACACTTTGTTGCGACCGATGGAATTGCGTGGAAACGAAGAACACCGTGCTGTTCCTCCGCCACCAACCGATAATATCTTGTTTTCCAGATCCCTGCAGGGGAAATGCTCTGGTCGCTTTGGAATCGAGCAACCAGCGCAGCGGTTCGATAATCGTGCCTCTGGACGAGCCTTATGGTTCGACCAACGGCTCTCTTTTAACGCGAGAAGAATCGAGAGTGGTCGGGATCGCTTATTAAATGCGGAGGGAGTTTGAATACCCGTGATTTATGGCGGTAGAGTGGGAAGAAAGCGCGGTTAATTTGGAGGTTCTGTTATTGATGGTCCCATTTGTGAATTGGGTTCGATTAATTCAGAGGCGGTTCATTAGTCCTTTATATTAGAGGCAGGGTCTTTAAATTTTAGATCGTGATTCTTTTAAACTGTATCGAATATGTAATGTATGCGCGTGTAATCGAAATCGCATATCTAATGGGAATTGCAATGACCCAAAGCGAGAAGATTTGTTGGATCCAGAAGAGAAGTCGTTTCTCGGTCAGGTAGCTCTCGGTTGCCACACAGTGGCTCTTTGTGCAAGGGAATAGCGCGGGAGCGAGCCATTGGTATTATAACGGCTGCCTCCAAGGAGCCGACCAGATTGAAGAGGGCTTCCGTCGCGCCTCGTATAACGCGAAAATCGTTCGAAAGTTAATTCGAAATTTATTCATGGACTCTGCGGGACCACTAGCTACCGTCTCCTCTATATACTTACGCTCGGGCATTAGATAGGTACATGTGGCTTGAACACCGATGCTCCTCTTCGTGGGTCTACGCGCGACAAAACGAGGGTGAAACAGGGCTAACAGAGAACAAACCGACCTCCTATGAATACGTAATTTTATTACGATTAAGAATTAAGTCCTGTCGATCGATCGACTCCGTCGTTTCCACATCGGTGTAGCTTCGAGCCTTTTTTTATTCAGAAATTTCGAGTGAAAGATCCATTCCAACGGAGCGGTCACTTTCTTCCGAAAAGGATGATCTCGAGTGCTCCGGATTCAAAAAGTTCATCGTGGTCTCAAGGTAAATATTCCTCCAGATGGCGCGAAACAAGGAGGCACGGATTTTATCAGAGAGATTTAGGTATTTCGAGTATGTATTCAGATTTATACGCGGAACTCGCCGTTATTGCGGCCGTATATCTCGCGTGTATCCAGAGAGGGCCACGCTACGAGGCCGAGGAGCGTTTCTTTCATGGAAACGACAATCCCAAAAGTACACCGTATCGCGTGGAAAAAGATATCGCTTGCTCGTAAAATCGGCGATATTACGTGGCCAGGTGAAAGAGAGAGTTCGATCCTTCGATGAAAGAGACGCGTGTACACTTTCCAGAGAACCATGAAAGAGAGAGAAAAGAGGGAGGTTGCGTAGAATCAACCTATGCCGATACACACCGACCGATAGATTTACAGCGTAGTAATAATAAAACGCGTGCAATACGAGCGTTGCATGAGGCTTTATTAAAACGTCGCGGTTTATGGAAGCTCGACCAGGATCGATACTCGTGCACCATTCGTGAAATCGTTGCCTCTATCTTCGTTTCGTTGGATTTCTTGGTTCGAGAGCTAGAGATTCGTCGGTCAGCTTCGTTCGGAGGCTCGATGGATCGATCGTAACGAATAAAAATATGCATCACGCTGATGTAACGATGAAACACCGTGACGAGAGCGAGAGTCTGAAATCGAGAGGATCGTTGTCGATTACGAGTGCAATTGCGTAACTCGAAGGATTCCGTCCAGAGGCAATTTCTTTTTTTCAAGTCGTACCGTTCAACGTACATTTATTTTTTTCCGTGGTTCGATGAAACGTTCGTTCCCTTCGCGAAATCATCGAGTGGCTGTTGTTAGTTGTTCGCTTTTGGTATTTATCGACGTCGAGGAAACGCCACAGGTAGTTTACGAGGCTTTTCTCTCATCGAGTGCCATCGCGATACTCGCGATAAGATGAACAGTACCGAAGGAAAAACCAAAGAGAAAAAAAAGAAAGCAAACAAAAAGAAAGAGGGTAGTAGAACGAAGAGAGGGCACGCAAAGGGCTCGCGACTCCAGCGAAACGAGTGGGTTGCTGTTATTTCTAGACGAGGATTCGGTTTCCGGCCGTGCCACCAATTTGTATAATTACTGTTTTCTCTGAAAGCAGTTGCTCGGTGTTCCCTTGTAGCCAGAAAAAAACCTGCCACCCCTTTTCTCGTCGAGAACACCGAAAGAAGTTCCTTTGACTCAACGCTGGCGTCGACTTTCCCGTCGTCCCGTCTTTCTTCTATCTGTATCTCCCTTTTGCGATTCTCATCGGTTCCATTATCATAATTGGTCGACGAATCGATACAAGATTGCAGGATCTCTCGAGATACGAGCTCAAAACGATCGAACAGGAAGTGGAAACGGTGGAAAACGTGTCTCGAAGAACGGATAGATTCGTCTGTTGCGACTACAAAGAGAGAAGAATCGGATTAAGCTTACGAGAACGCGTCGACTTAATTCGGAGTATTCACGGTTGTGTACCAAGCTCGCTTACGTATGTTCGTTACGTGGATACACGGTATCGGGTTCGTGAATCGACTGGCTATCTAAGTGAATAGACGCTGATTAGGAGTTCTCACGCATCCCCGAATGGGAGGAGGAAGGCCTCTCGTTATTCGTTATTTGACTCCGCGAGTCGGCTGATCCTATCGGTCTCGAGTGCCGTCTGCATGGTTATAGCGTTCGCCACCGTCGATTCTACATTCGATTTGCGACTGCAGTTTCCTTTCGAGACTTTTACTTCGACTTGGGAGTTTTTAAACTTGAACTTTATTACAAATCGTTTCGAACGTAAGAAATTGTTTAAAGATTTCTAAGAAGCATTCGAGGATTAGTTTCGAGTAACAGGAAACAGCGTTCCAGGTACATATAGGAAAATCGTCGAGCATCGTTCGTTTAAGTTACTTCTCGAAAAGACACGGAACGAATCCTCGATGAAACAATTTCGTAGGTCATAGTTGTATCCTTGTAGCGTTGCACTCGCGTTCGTTCTTCCCGTTCATCGGACATCTCTTCGCGAGTGGCGGCCAGTGCACAGACGTTTCACTCGCGGTAATTGCAGAACGGAACGTTACACAGCCCATCCCTCCATCCGGTTTTTCATTTGGCCCCTTTTAGTGTCGACCTTAAAATAAACTTTGTAGCCCTGCCTCGTCGTACTCGTACTCGTCGTCGTCGTCGTCGTCGTCGTCGTCGTCGCCGCCGTCGTCGTCGTAGTCGTCGTCGTCGTCGTTGTCGTCGACGGCTCCCTCTCCGTTCCCTCTGTACTTTCTCGTTCTCCTTCGTAATCCTCCCTTCCCTTTTGCTCCGTGTGCGCGTCTCGTCACGCCAAGTCAGTCGAAGAAGCGCGGTCGAAGGAAATGAAAGGGGGAGGGAACGAAGGGAGCCAAAGAGAAAGAGGAGAGTGGTGCGCTTCGAGAGACACCCTAAAGAGTTACAGCTTTCAATTTAGTACTGCAAACACTCGCCGCGAGTTAATATCTGCCTTCCATTTCCTGGTCTAACCTCGTCAGGCTGGTCCGCGAAAACGAGTCCACGAGAACTCGTCGCCCTGGTTGGTCGGTAAGTCGAGAAAAGGAAACTGCCTCTTCTCGGCTAAACGTAGACGCTCAGAGAGGAACGTCGTTTCTCGAGGTGGATTATTAAATCGCGAGTCTAACACGGTGGCCTGCCGAGGAAACTTACCGCGCGAGAAGACGATTAGGTGTCCTCCGTTAATGCCGCGCGCCAATTGGATACGGTTGGATTCCAAGTTGGAAGCGACTAGACCGCAAATCCGGCCGATCGAAGCCGCGACAGACGCATCGAATTATCCTCTTTCCAACTAGCGAACTGCGAACTTTGATTTCGACTCCTCAGCGTCGGGATACTAGCGTTTGCTTCGCGTCGTACCAGCGTAACGTTGCACGTGACTGCTGTAAACTACGAAGAAGGTGAATAGATTGCTTTCTAAGCAGAGATTTCTATGGGGAGAAATTTGGTGTTATCGATCGGTGGAAAAATTACGGAGGCTCGGAGGTATCGATGCGCGATACCGTAGAATCGAAAGGAACGTAACGTACGGTTAGAGAAATATTCTCGCTGGCAGCTCGAGAGGCAAAGATTACAATGACGCGGTAAATAACGGAGTATTACGGTAGCGTAGCACGCGAGAGCTCGGTGCAAGGTTGAGGTAGTCGGTGTGTGGCGGCTGTCTAAACGCGTGGCGTGCACACACGGTCTCGCGATCCCACGATGCTTGCCGATGTCAGTGTCAGTTGGCGGTTCTGGTGTTGCAGGTCGCAGTACAGCCGCGAGGATGTGAGCAAGGATGCACGCAGGAGCGCGTGAGATCATCGTGATCGTCGGGAGATGGCCGCGACGCCCGTTCCGACGCGCGTTTCAACGTGATCCCTCGAGGCAAGTAGGGAACGCGAGGGATCGGCCACGCTGTCGAGCGATGCACTGAGGCCTCACGAGCGGCGTCTCGAGTAGCGAGGAGGATAACAGAAGGCAGCTAGGACGAGCAGCGAGCCAAAACAGGATGGAGGAGGTGCGAGGTTCTCCGGCGCGTCGCCTCTCGCAGATCCTCGACCCGATCGCGCGGCTCACCACCGATTTCGGCTCGAACTCGGCCCCTTGCAGTCCCAGACTAGGCGTACGAGGCCACGAGGCGAGCAGTGGCATCGTTCAAACAGGATCACCTGGCGAGGCCGCGGTGCGTAGACAAACCGGCCCAGAGACGAGTCGAGGTGGGCTGCCAAGCGGAGCGGAGAGTCCTCGACTCTGGCCAAGGCAAATTCGTCAGGCGCCGGCTCCACCCCCGCGACCCAGACACGCGAACAACGCGAATAACAACCACGCTGCGGCGAACGCGGCCTCCGGCAGCCTTCCGGCCCCGGTGCATGCCAGGGACTCGCCATACGTGAACGTCCCGAATCTACTCTTTCAAAAGGACAAAGGGTTCGCCGAGGCCGCGAGGAGCGCCGGTTACGTCGAACTCAGGGACGCCAAGCCAAAGTGCAGTCCGTACGATTTCACGTCGGAGTCGAGCGGCCACGTGGAGTATGCGGACAAACGAACGTTCGCTGCGCAGACCGACTTGGACGCATCCTCTGGTTGTTACGAAGCCAAGGACATAGCCGCGTTCGCCAGGGCTAGGTCGAACTTTGACCCTGGACCCTCGCCGCGTGGAGGACCCTTCGATCGAGCGTACTCGTTCTCTGGCAGACAGCCGGAGCAAACCGGAAGAATCTTCGCGGAGAATCGACTGTACGTGGAGCAGAGGAACGCCGCAGTAGCGGCAACCGCAACTAGTTCGGACGCAAAGAAGGAGAAGGTCGAGAGTAGACCCGCTTACGGCGCGTCCACGAGCTTCGATAGATACTCGAGCGCGCTGGAGGAGCTTAATTGGCAGGAGAGATGCCTCGAGCTGCAACTCGAGCTGCACAGAAGCAGAAGCCAAGCCACCAGGGTGCGAGACATGCTTCGCGAGAAGGTGAGTCTGTTTACCTTGGTCTTCTCCTTTTTGCCCGTCTTTTCTCTCCTTTTCTCCGAGTTCCACCGTTACTCTCGTTGAAGTTTCGAGAAACTTCAACCGATTGGCCAGAGCGTGGGTTGGAGAACCAGACTAAATGTACGCGTCTAGAATCAACGGGAATGGAATTTACCACGACTCGAAAATTGTGTTACTCGAGCAGAGAGAATGAAAGAAAGAAAGATAGATGGATGGATAGATAGATAGGCGGTGTTAAAAAGTGTCCAACCAGATGACTCGTTTCTGACCGTTTCGACCCATATTTTCCGGCATGTCCAAAGGGACCGATCGCGGCAAACGGTCCGTGACTAAACCAATAAGCGACGATCTCGTTTCGTGCCGGCAGCGAAACGGCCACTGTCCAATAACCATTCTCCGTTTCTCGCGTTGTCTAGCGTTTGACGATCCAACGGGTTGCATTTCCGTGGAATGATCCACTCGCATGGAATCGTGCTCGCTTTCTACTCGAAGGTTCATTCGGTCTGTGCATGCCACTTTCCAATTCCATGTCCTGTACGTTCCAAATCCTCAAAAGGACAAGGGTTATTGGGTTAATTTAGCGTGCGCAAGTTCCCCTTAAACGAACAGGATTGGAAGATCACCCGGAAAGCGGTACTATACCGTACTATATTTCCTTTGCTCTGTCGAATACCTATCCGATACTTCCCAAGCGGTTCGTAAAGTTGCTCGATTACATCGAAAAGCATGAACGGGGCTTTAAATCCCTTCCTAGTCGCGTGTTGGCGCGATTCGGATCGAGAGCGAGGTCGAACCGGTCCTCGTTACGATCCTTGAACAATTTATACCGTTCACGGGCGGTTTTATCCGACGCTCGACATACGTCAAATGAATTGCAGGAGGGTGAACCGGTCGGCGGAGAGGGAAAACGCCGCTTAGGTACATACGTCTTTAGTATGCACGGTCACGCGTCACGATTTAACGCGACCACCCTAGATAAGGCACATAGCCGCCGCTATGGAGAGCCCGGGAATGGTCTTCTTGCTTCTTCAAAACCCCTCGTGCCTCTTAAACGAAATTGAATCACTTACCGGACGAGGAGACTCCACAGGCACCGCTTAAGTCGTTGTTTTCTGCGCGTTCTTCCTCGTCGAAGAATCGCACCAACTCTGACGTAAAATATCGAGCGATTAGCGTTTCTTCGTCTGCTTTCTTGGCCTCGATCGCTATCTTTGGTGTTACCCTAGAGATATAACAAACTTATTACAGATGAAATATCATAATTGTAAAATCAGCTGTCAGAACGGAGCAGAGCCATGACCGCGGTGTTTCTTATCGCTTTCGTATCGCGCCTCCGAGCAGAAGCCTGTTACGCGTTGCTTGCGTCACTACCGGATCGTTGTCCTGATCGACGTAACGTTTGTTTACAGCGCAGTTGGCTCGCGGCAAGATTCGAGATTTCAGATTCCAGATTCGAGATTACTCTAGCGCTAAATCCCAAGATCGTTCGATTTCGTGCCGCGTTTTCGCGTACTTCTCGTCTTTCGAAATTTTCCTCGTCGTTTCAGCCAGATACGGTTTATTACGAGCTGCAGTTACCAACTTTTCACGTAATTTTTAGTAACACCTTTCTAACAAGAAACTCGTACCAAGCTGGTACTACTTCATTCCTTCCTTAGTGTTCGAACTTTCCTTTGTTCACGAGTTTATTCCATGGCACTTTGAATGTAAAAGAACGGAGATTAGATTATCTTGTACGAAGCACCGGTTCCCGTAGGGTGTAAGTAGTTTCATACCGCACCGACGAGAAATCCCTTCAGGTAGCCCAATCGATAAATAGCCCAGCTTAATTGGAACCCCACCGTCCTAACGAGCAGAAGTTACGACAAACCGCGTAATCCGCGTCTCAGCCGCGGAGAGCCGCCATTTCCGTAATGCTCTCGCGAATTCGCCGGTGGTGTTCGAGTCCGGATCGATGGGGGGTGGCGCACGTATACGCGAGGGCAGTTTCCTTGAAATTGCTCACGTGCTCCGAGAGTTGACCTTTCGTCGCGTGACAACGGCCTACGTTCCACGTTCACGGTCGCGCCACGGAAATAGTTCAATCGGTATAATAGAGAAGGAGGCTGCGGGGACAGAGGGTCTAAGGAAGATAGCGAGCCGTAAGCCGTGGCCAAGCCGCCGACTATCTGCGTATCGCGCTCTTTAAACGCTCTTCAAAGGGCACTAACGAGTAACGGCCTCGTAAAAAAATTAACAGCACTCGCACGCTTCCGGCGCGATACGATTTCCCTGCGAGTTGAAAGTCTCTCTAGCGGCGACGGTGACGTGGTGCCCCTCCCACTCCTCATAAAAAGCAGAAAAAAATGTTTGCGCTGGAGGACGCGAGGTAACGAGTGGCTTCGCGAAAATTCGCGCGCACCAGAGCCTTCCTGTGGAATATCGCTTTTCCACCAGTGGAATTTTCCCGGTTTTCCCTCTTCTTTCTTTCCCGACGTTTCCACTGGCGTCGAACGGTCGCGCTGCTGAGCGTTAATGCAGACAAACTGCGGTCCAAAAAGGGGTGAGAACGGGCGCGTGTGTGGCGGAAGCGTGAAGGGAAAGGGAATGAAACGTTGACGAGAATTCGGCGAGCCGCGCTCAGTCGGAAATTATACGGCCGCCTCCACGGACCCGCCATATTTCGACGTTTTTGCCTGCCTGTCCCTCGCGTTTCACCCTCTTTCCGGCCACGGTTTTGTTCCCACCCCCGAAAACATCCAGTTAAACGGGGGATCGGTAAATATCGCTACGCGAATCGGACGCGTTCGTACGTGTCGATGAACAGAGCTTTCGTCGCCTCTTTCGTTCTGTTTTTTTTTTTTTTTTTTTTTTTTTTTTTTTTTTTTTTTTT
>SMSQ01025693.1:0-51517 GCA_019453375.1 Ctenoplectra terminalis | reverse complement strand
TTTTTTTTTTTTTTTTTTTTTTTGTTTTGCCTTTTCTTTTTGGTTTTATAGCAAGGGGATGAAATTGATACATGTTGTTGGTAGATATTGATTCGGAGCAGAGGAATGGTTGTAGAACCGATAATTTTGTAAAAAAAAAAAAAAAAAAAGAAAGAGAAAAGGAAAAAGATACACGTATAAAATGTTATAGTACAAGATTTAATACTTTTGATGAATAAATTACGCGGACACGCGGTGAATTTAAGCGTGGGTCCAAAATTGCCGACACTCGTCCGCAAAGTATTAAACCCGTCGAGCATTATGCTCCGTGGAAAATACGGCGTCGTTGAAGCGGATACAATCTTTGGAGGAGCGTTCCCAGATGAAGCTTCTTCTCGCGATGCCCATTCCTTTCCCTTATGCGCGCCTATCTTTCGTACTTGTTTTAAGTACCGTTTTGCATAGACTCTGGCCAAGTCGGCGATCTCGGACGAGTCTCGTCTCAATCTTCGTTAGAATTTCTAATTTCCTGATATTCCGTCCCAACTTTGCGATCCTTCGAAAGGAGCTGTTTCCAACCAACTATTTTTCTCCGAGCTGTTTCATCACTGTTCCTTTTGTCTGCTGTCTATGCTCCTCGTTATTATCTCGTTCCACATCGCGACACAGCCTCTCCGTTCTGTCATCTTTGTTTAACGAGAGGCGTGCTCGTTTCCGCAACGACAAGCGAAACTGCGGTGTCGGATGCAGAATTGCGAACCCAACGCCTAGCACTAGAGTTTCGGAACTATGTCACATCTATGTATATTCTCTGTTCTCTGTTCTCCGTTCTACGTTCTAGCAGTGCTCAGCGCAGAAACCCTCGAGCTAATAATTTAGACCAGTTGTTCGTATCGATTCAATTAATCTTGCTCCGTGCAACTATTGGGATTTAGTCAGTTACACCGTGCGATACATCGTGTCAAACGCCAAACAAGACATCTATCGCGAATGCAAATACGGGAGCAGAGCGGTTTAACTCTGTTTGTTCTATCCTACCCTGTCTTCTACCGATCAGCCTGAAAAAACAGGTTTCCTCTTTCCCAAGGTCCGCTAAAAATCATCTTTCTCTCGCGACTCGTTATCTCACAGATTTCTCTTCGTGGCTCCTGCTAAAAGGGTTAATTTGCTCGGAAACACGGAGACGGTTCGAAACGACACGCTCGACTAACGCGTCTAGCTAGCGACAGCTCGTTATCTAGGCGACGATGACAGGCTGAACCAGGCCGCGCTTAAGCAAATATCGTCGCGTTGGTACACGCGTGTGCACACAGGTAGCCGGGGATATTGTTCAGGTGTCCTATTAATATTACATTCCATCGGTACTGCGTGCACAGCGGCGCGTTCCACATATATAAAGGACCGTATCAATATTGATTCGGCGACGACGGCGTGAATGGAGGCTCCCGTGCAAACAGACGAGCCTTCCACCGTGCGGATTTCAAAAGGCTGTCTCCTCAGCGGCTCCAACGAACCTCGGCCCCCCGAGCTCGAGGGAAACTTCCTTTTCGAGCGTTTTCAGACCTATTTACGGATGAAACGGATGTTAACTTGGCGCCTCGATCCTCCCTGTCATCGGGAACGGAAAGGATATTGAAGGCTCAACGACGGAGCCTTCTGATTGAGCGTTTGCCACGCTTTTGCGCGCGTTCAAAGAATATTGAAAATTGAAGGCTCCTCTGCGAGTATTTCGCTTTGTCGCGATGCTTCCATTCCTGCGACTGTTATTCTTGTTTCTGCTCGAATAGAAAAGGGAGATACAAGGCTGTATCGAATTTTGATTTTATGGGTCGTATTTAGAGAATAGACGAATGAATCGAGTATACGAAATACTCTAAATTTATTCTATGGAGGCTCTACAGAATCAGGAACGCGAGCCACCGGGCAACGGGGCTAATGAAATTATTCGCATCGCGGGTTACTTCGCGTCGCGGTTACCAATTCGCGTGAACGCGTTCGCGAAATGAGTTTTGGGATTTCGGGTGATTCTTCGGGAACGTAACGAGCCGTTTTGCGTGCTCCCCGACACCTTCGATGTTTGCGTTTGTAGTCCCGTTGAGCCCTGGTCGCGCGATACGAATAAAATTGCTCGTTGGAATTTTAGGGTGTAATCTGCGTCCGACCTGTTCGACGTCTGCCAATGGCCACAATTTTTCATTAAATTCGTCGTTGACGAGCTCTCGCAGCGTAGCTCGTGCAATATTTATTCCCTTATAAATACCCGATCGCTGAAACGCCTTTGCCCACTTGGAACTCGGAACGATGTACGAAAACGAGCGATTTTACGTAACGACAGACTTCAGCGTCGAATTATCGTTTCGTGACCAGAGCCTAAGAGCGAATTTCAATGCCAAACTGGAAGACAAGCAGAGGAGAATAATTGCATGACACGCACGAATTCCTTTCTCGATTCGTGAACGACCCGCTTTAATATCGATCGCGCCGTCCGCATTTCCTCTGTTTTTCCTTTCTGTCGCTTCGCGTCCCTCGTGTTTCCTCTTCGACTAACCTCGAGAACCTTCGCGTGAATCTTGACGTCGTCCCTGCCATCTTCGCTCTCTCGATAGGGCTAGGAGGTGACTTATCGATGCCCATTGCGTTCCACTGGTATTATGCAACAGGGTTGGAGAGGGGAAGTCGTGAGAGGGAAACGGAGATCTCGCCGGCTGTGGCACTCTATTGATACAGATGATGGCCCTGTATATACCAAATACTCGTGGGACCTATACGACTCAGCCACCCGTTACATTACCGTGAAATATTCGCCATTATCTTGATTTGTATACCTACCGTGCGTCCCCACAGTGTGTCCGTCAGTTCGTTGATTCGGTCGCACTCCGTTCATTAATGTTTCATCGTAATGGATCGGTCGATTATCTTGCGCGCGATCAGTCACGTCACTTTCGGTTTCGTCGCGTAACGACTGCTCGACCGATTCTTCGTCTCGTTCCAGCGAATCGATTAGCCCTCGTAATCCGTCTCGTTTTTGTCTCATCAGCCGGCGTACTCTCGTTTCTACGAGGTTTCAGGCTAAATACGACGTTCGCGAACAGACCAGGCGGGAGCGATCGGAATATCTTGGAGAAAACTCGCGTGTAGGGTTTCATGGTATTAAGAACCGCTTTGGAGTTCCTTCTGGGAAAATTAGATTCCTCGAATCCTATTGTTTTTCAAAGGAAGTTTATTCGCCACCGATACTCGACAAAAGTTTTCTCCTGGTACGTTTGAAATTCGTCTGAAATCGGTCAAAGTTGGGTCGATCTTGTTGGCGAGCAAACGTCGCGAAAGTTCTAGCGGTTCCTCTCGTTTATCGGTTCCTCTCGGCTCATTTTCTTCCCGCGCTCTTTGTTTCCTGTTTCGCGTCAGCTTAGACTCAGGCGTGTCAGGGCAGGTCGCCAAAGACGCGTCGGCCAAAGGAGACTGCAGAGAAGGGTGTCTCTAATTGGTCCCATCTAAGAGGCCGTCTCAAAGAGAGAAGTTCCCCTGCTCTGTTTCCGCGTGTTACGTCCCACCTTGGTTGCACACGTGCACACTCGTGCTCGCACAGCGGACGGAGAGCACCAGTGTGTGGCCGTGGCGAGCAGAAAACGAGACGAAGAGACACACAGGTATACGACTCGTTTCCTAGACGGCCAGACGAGGCGTGTATCTGGCTCGTTTTCAAAAGCCCGGGTCCTTTATCTCGTTCCGTTTCATTTCCGGCGCCGCGTGGCGAACGCGCGATATTTATCAGAGCGCAACTTTTAGAAATTAATATTGGCGACAGCCCGTTGAAATTCGACGTGGTTCTCGGCTATTTCCAGCCACCGACGTACCGCTGTTTGTTTTCAAGCGACCCGTCGCGAGGGTGTTTCTGATCCTGCTCTTTCGCTTTGAGGAGCTTCCTCTTTGAGCTGGAAAGACGATCCGCGAAACGACATAATGCGATCCGGATATTAACGGAATTAAATCTTGGTCAAATTAGGTTCGGTTGGAAGGAAATTTACTTCGAGATTCAGTCCCTGCGCTTCGCCCAGAGTTCTCCTTGACCGCTTAATCGTCTCAAACGGATGCACCGGTCGTTAACGAAATCAGGGAAGACGAAACACATCGAATTTGTCGAAGAAACTAGACCTAGGTTGGTAGTTTCCACGCTGATACACGAGCTGTGTCGACCGTCGCATCCGTGCGACTCATTAGAGCTCCAGTCACCTGTGCACCGTGTATACGCGTATATATATTTTCCTCAGTTTCCGTGCACGCGGGTGCGCCTTGCTCCCTGCGCTAGTCAAGAATCTCCCTTTCTCTTTGAGGCAAACAGGAAGGCACGCACACTGTGAAACGTACCAAGAGCAACTCGACTCGGTTCCTTTCGTGGCACGAAACCCTCAAAAGTCTCTCGGCCCTCTCGTCGCGGCCACTCCGACGACAGAGGGATGAGAAACACGAATACACACGCACACGTACAGCGTGTCTCGTTTTAATCCACTCAGAAGTGCAGCTGTCGAAGAAAGCGGTCTGCAAAGTTGCTTTCTTGAGTAGTCCTGCAATTCTTTGAAACTTATCGTTGCTAAAGCTGTGCTTTAAATGATCTACAATTTTTTATAATACACGTCGATGCTTAATTTTTGATAATTTTGTATTTACGAACGATATCGAGGCTATACAGTATTTCATAATATTTTTATTTAGAATGTTATCGTAGACGGAAAGATGATATTTTATCGATTAAAAAAGATCAGGCATCCCGTGTACATCGATACACGCTACGCTCGAAGGGGTGAAAAGACACGAGGGTAAGAGGAGCGAGACGGAAAATTACAATCTGCAAACCCCTCGTTGTAACCGACGACTACGTCGAATTGCATGGCACCGAGGAGCCCGGACATCGTGTCCAATTAGCAGCCAAGGCAGCGGGAAACTTTAACGAAATTTGAGTTCAGAGAATTCGCGTCTCAATTAAAACTTCGCGTCCCACGACACGGGATCGTTTCTCGGCGCCGAATCGGCCCGCGCCCATCCCGAGGACACCCAACCCGAAACTTGGTCTCGATTTTTGGGATCCGCGTTACGATTCGTGTCATCGCTGCTTTTAGCGCGTTCGTCTTGAAATAATCGCCACTGGTCGTGCCAAATTTTCCTCCATACGAATTAAGAAATCGTCGAACTCCACGATTGCTTGCGCGCACAACCGAGTGAAAGTTTGAAGCGTGGGAGGAGTTTTGGCTATTTTCGAGTATCGTCCTACGGTGCCAAAATTGTCTCCGAGTTTCAAATTTGCAATTCTTTTATCTCTATAACTTTGCAACGCCCAATCTACAAATTTCGAATCCCTTCCACGGTCCCGCGAGAAAGTGTCGGCGCGTGACGCGTTCGTAATATCGCGACGCAACTTATCAATGCAAACGAGCCGTGCCATTAAATGCTGGTTACGCGAGCGTGGCAAACATTACCGTTTATCTTTACGCGGCGCACAATCCGTCCTCTTAAAGCCAACGAGAGATACGAGCAGCGCGTATTATCGCGAAACACCTTGCACGTGGCGTCTACACGCGTAATATTTTATTTGGAATGTGAAACGAGACGACGGAGCGTGTGTTAGCAGTCCGGTTTCCCGTTCGTGTCTCGAAGATGACGAGACGGGTCTGGCCTCGAGACGGCTGAAATCGAGTTGGATCGATAATCGACTAGTCTTGGGTGTCAACCGGAAGAATACGATGGGACGTGGAACGAGCTCGCGAATATAAAGCTGAATGTCGGAGATCGATGTATCTTGGCCTATGTATATTTTTGCATGAAAATAGGGTTCCATAAAAACAAGAGGCAAAGCTGTATCTTCCTATAGTCATGAATCCGTGTCTTTTTATTCCATACGGCTTCCAAAGAATTGCGAAACACCGAGAATTCCTTGCTAGGACAAACAAAGACGGTCAGAACCACCGCGAAAAATTCTCCGGGTTGTTGCTCCGATTTTCTACAAAGTTTCAACAGTTTTTTATTCTTCTTGGACAAGGATTTACTCGAGTTGCTCGCGACCGAAGAAAAATTCAGTCTCTTGTCCACCAGTCGGAGTAACATTTTAAAATGCTTTCCTTGCCGACTGCTTTTTACATTTTTCTCAGTCGTTCCCCTTCGCTGGCGGATTCTCCGGAGTCGCGATCGAGAACATGGCCGGAAGTCCGCTGAATTCGATCCTTTACTTGCAAAGAGCCACGCGAAACGGAGAAGGGTGGGACCTGGAGCTCGTTCGTGCACCAACGCGACTTCTCGATTCTCTCGCGTTCCCAGCGTCGGTGTGGGTGCTCGCGTACGCTGAATCCGGCGCCACGACGCCGGGCGTCTTGTCTGCCGGGAAAAGTTCCGCGCCAATAAGCGACCGCGTCTGAATAAATCGAGCCTCGCTCAAACTGGACCACCCTCTGACTTTTCCGCGCTGCACAGCGCTGCATCGGCGAAACGAGTGACTTGGTATCATTATAGAACAGATTCTTGCTTGTTTTTCCTCCGTCTTTCCGTCTTTTTTCTTTTTTTCTTTTTTTCAAACTCTGAGTCATCAGATTTTTCGCCAACATCGAAATCCAAGTTGAAAAGATTCGTTTAATTCTGTGAGCGAGAAAAATCGTTGCTCGCATGATAGAGATAGCGTAAAACGAGGGTTGCACGGTTAAAATTCTCGGTAGAGGCTCGTAAAGAAGATAGTTTTGCGGCTTCTAGTAAATACGAATTAAGGGATGCAACGTGGGCGGCGAGACTTTGCGAGTCGAAAAAGTTCCGATGCAAAATCGTTTTTTACGGGTCTTGGATCTTCTCCTTGGGTAGTTCGTTTTTATTACGAGCCTACCTCGATCTCACGTGGTTATTTACATGCATTTTGAGTCTTGATTATCGCTGACTAAGGAGAATGGCGCCTGGTTTCTTGGTTTTCCTCGAGTAAACCGAGTTAAATTTTAGCGCACGCCATTACAGGTACGCGTACATAGGTCTTTTCTGAAAGATTAAGATTAAAGCGTTGTAGTTGGTTCAGACCCGCCCCTGTGGGAATGATCAAAGCCTCAACCTGCTTTCTCTCGACGTTTCTTCCGGGTCCCTTTTGACCTGGGTCACACATCCGTCTGTATTTCACCACGAGAAACAGACATTACTTCAATCTCTGCTTCTGTTGCTCTACTGTTTGTGGACAAACTTCAAAGTCTATTCCCTGGAAGTTTCGCTAAATACCATGTAGAACCTAGACAGACGAGATAAAGGAGATCAAAGTTTTCATCTCGACGAATTCTTCTTAGAATAATTTTCTCAAGTTCTCCGTTTGTTACACGGCTCAGATGCGTCCTGCTAGCCATTCTCGCAAATCCCATATCAACCTCCTCGAAACCATAATCGCGAAATACACTGTGAAGCGTAAATTCTCAACATATTTCAACCAGAGGATACACCCAAAGTCTCCCGCTTAATGCTCTCCATTTAAAACGAATTTCCAGCAACAGCTCTTTCCTTCCGAAACGATTTAGCCAATGAAGAATCGGCGAGACCTACGTGCCGGAGCGTCTGATTAAGTATCCATGAACCGCAGACCGTGTACTAATACGTCACGAGCCGGTCGGATACGAGGCAGTCGATTTCGCACGTACAGTCCACTCTGGAGGCAGTGATAAAATCCTATCGATAATCCTGTCCACAATACCCTTTGGATACACATCTTTCTCCGGCCTTTTACGAAGCTACGAACGAGCAGCGCCGTCTTCTCCCACGGGCGACAAATTTCACCGGGCCGCCGCCCCCTTCGGTGGGTAGACACGACGACGAAATTGGAAAGCCGTGGCTTTCCGAAATGAGATTCGGACGGTCCGAGTGGCGTGGCGATATCCCGTCGGGGGGGGATCTCTTTCTGACTAATTTCCCAAGCGTTTCTGGGACCCTTTCCTCGAATCGAATCACCGTGAAAACGCGGCGAACGAAAGGGAAATGGAGATAATTCGATCCTGGTCTTTTACGATCGTATCTATGATTATTTTTTAACGATTCACTTTCGTAGAGATTTATTTTATTTTATTTTATTTTTTTTATCCAGATCGGTCTTATTATTGGTTCGATGTATAAACTTTCCCGGTACCAATCGTGCGATTCCATATGCTGTTGGAAATCCACTCCCAACGTCGACAGTCTCGACCAGAATTGATTAAGCCCGGTTTAACCCTTCGTTCGAACTCTCCGGTGCCTCGTAATCGTAAATCGAGAGACGATTCGCTCCACCCTCTGTAACGCCAACCGAGAAGCGTCGCCCTACCTTCGAGTGTTCTCCTTTAATTCGACTCTGTACGCACCTGTACACCCTATTTTAGACACGCTGGTTTCAGATGTTGCCGCAGTTACACGTCGCGATTTATCGAGCGACCGACTCCACAAAAATTTGTAACGCGATTCCCTTTCGCGTGACTACCTAACGTTCCGCCTTTTTATCGAGTGATTTATTCCTACCACGCGTCTCTGTTTCTTCTCTGTTTGTTCCTCGAGCATAATCGATATTCGTCCGCAGTGCAGTCGCGGCCCCCGCCGACCTTACGAATTCCATTTCGCGGATCGTAAACCAAGTTCCCTCAAATCCCTGTCATCGGGGACCGTTTCATTTTCTTTCGAGCAATTCTCCCCGCCGTCCGTCTCTTCCATCGTTCTGCTCTCGTTGAAACGACTCCGGACGATTAGAAGCGGCTTNTCCCGGTACCAATCGTGCGATTCCATATGCTGTTGGAAATCCACTCCCAACGTCGACAGTCTCGACGAGAATTGATTAAGCCCGGTTTAACCCTTCGTTCGAACTCTCCGGTGCCTCGTAATCGTAAATCGAGAGACGATTCGCTCCACCCTCTGTAACGCCAACCGAGAAGCGTCGCCCTACCTTCGAGTGTTCTCCTTTAATTCGACTCTGTACGCACCTGTACACCCTATTTTAGACACGCTGGTTTCAGATGTTGCCGCAGTTACACGTCGCGATTTATCGAGCGACCGACTCCACAAAAATTTGTAACGCGATTCCCTTTCGCGTGACTACCTAACGTTCCGCCTTTTTATCGAGTGATTTATTCCTACCACGCGTCTCTGTTTCTTCTCTGTTTGTTCCTCGAGCATAATCGATATTCGTCCGCAGTGCAGTCGCGGCCCCCGCCGACCTTACGAATTCCATTTCGCGGATCGTAAACCAAGTTCCCTCAAATCCCTGTCATCGGGGACCGTTTCATTTTCTTTCGAGCAATTCTCCCCGCCGTCCGTCTCTTCCATCGTTCTGCTCTCGTTGAAACGACTCCGGACGATTAGAAGCGGCTTGGTGAATTTGTAAAGCTTTTCCGGTCGAACGATGTCCGGTAGAGTTTCGATCAGCTTCTATCAGAGAATGCTAATTCCGCGATGCTCGGACTTGGAGAATAATAATAAGTTAGGAATAAGCCTGGTGGGTTAACGATAACTTTCACGATGAAAGCGCATTGGATTAACTAACTCTCCCCTGGCACGCGGAAGGGAATATAGCATATTCAGAGGAAGGAAAAGCATCGGGGTGGTAGTTGCACGTCCCAAATAAAACTTCTTCCCTTTCAGTGCTCGCGTATCCGCGTGCATACGTCTTCGAACTAGCCCTGGGCTCGTTTTCAAGCAAACTGCCACATGTAAGCACCGAGGAATAATCCAACCCACGACTTTTTACCATCCTCGCGTTCTACCCTCCGGTGGTGCCGGCATCCTGCTCCAACCGGGACGCCGGAGGATACGTAAATCTCTAAGAAAGCGCTCCTTGGAGGAGGTAAAGGCAGAAGCAGAGGCGAAGGGAAGGAACAGTTTCACAGTCCAGGGACGACGAGCGCGCACGGAGGTCTCATTTGACCAGACGTACGATAAAGCTCGTGTCTAACGGGCCGAACCTCCCACCCCGTTCCATCGGCCCCTTTACGAGCGGATTCTTTGTACAAGGGTTGCTCGTACGTCCTCCGACACCCCCGGCTCGCGATTCAACAGGCAGCAAATTGTGCTTGCACTCGTGACCGGAGCGAACGGTAACGAGATCGCAAACTGCCGCGCCCCCTAATATACTTCCCCTGATACACGAGCCTTTTTTCGAGCTCGTGACCTCCGGTATTGCTGGCCAAATGTCGCGTAAGAAATTCCTACGCGTTGTTTTTCAACCAGACCGTCCTACGAGCCTGGGGTGGTCTTCCAGTTCGTTCGATGATACGAAATATCGCCGATTCAAATGGCTTTCCACTGCCTCGTTTCCGCTCATTCGAAGGCGTGTCTCGCTTTTGATAGCCTCGGGGAGTAGCAGTGAAAGCTTTAAAGCATCGATTTTTATGTCTCGTTTTCCGCGAGTCCCAACCGTGTCTCTGGCTATTCGGTTCATCGTAAGATAGGATGAAAAGCAATCGGTATCAGATACAGGTGTTTCATCCGGGGTAGAGAATCGTCAATGGAACGACAATTCCGAGGTAATTCCTCGCCGGAGCAATGTAATCTACTTCTGACGGGGCCAGCCACTCGTCGCGCGTTTATTGGATCGCGACGGCTCGTAAAAGCTGTCGCGGCACGATCGATCGATGGGGATTTTTTGGCATCGGCGTACACACTATCCGTTAGAGCGGTATATCCTGGCTATTGAATAGAGCCAATGGCTGTCGCGGATCGTCCATCGAGCGACCGATAGGACCGATGCAAAGGCGCGTCTCTGTGCGCGCGACGCACACACCGTCGACGAGAGAGCCTATTGTCGCGAATACGATTACGACGGGTTACCGGGCGAAACGGAAAGAATTGATATCGCGATATCGCACCGATACGATACGAGGATTGCGAGAGACCCGTCACTGGAATCGTCAGTGTCGTTATTGTGTCTCGACGGCGCAATGGTTTTCCACATTGGGAGCTTCGATTAACGAGCGAACGCTTTCGGTCGTTCCATTGGTTCGTTCGATAGTAGCTCGTGCTATTATTTGGGGTAATTCGGAGAATTAATTTCCTCGTAGAAAATTGTATACAAGTTCGTTTCTACGGTAGATCATCACCGTACAGCGGTGCTAAATTTTTAACGCGAAAATTCTCGCCTGGAAACCTCGAACGGTGTCATCCTTTGGACGATAAGATAACAATACCAGGTTTTGTCTTTCCCCCAACTTCCTTTCGTTCCCCGTAGATACTGTCGCGAGCTATTTCTTCGGTCCGTATCGTCCTTCCGGAATCCGCTTTCACAATTCTACTCGATTCAATTTCCAAACGAGGCATCGTCCGCGACTTCTATTACGCTCTGCGAATTTCGCGACTGATAATCGCGGGGAAAACTTGGGGAACGAATATTTCCATGGACGTTCGTTGGACGAAATAACTTTTCTCTTTGGTCGCAGTCGCGTGGATCTCGCGAATCGAATTCCGAAATAACGTCGCGCTCGATTCTTGTCTCGTCGGTTGATTTTTCACGATTTCCCTACGCTGTGCTTGGCGAACAGCGAGCGGCAAATTTTCCGACGCATCAGGGAAGTTCTACAAACGAGGCTGGACCGTGCCATTGTCTCGCTCCGTTCTCGCTTCGCGATCGATCGTGGTCGTTCCACTTTTCTCGAAAGTTGCTCTTTGTTTCGCCTCTATGCGGGAGAACGCAAAGTGAAATGGATCTTGATGCAGACTCGAGCGTGTGTCTGTACGTGTGTTTCAATAGACCGGTACTTGTTGAATCGTTCGACGCGGTACGGGCTCTCATAATTGAAGCGATTACCACTTATAGAAATAAGTACACTGTTCACCGAGCACTATTCGTAGCGCCACACTCTATCCTGTTCGTTCAACAAATTCGCAATTAGAAATAGTGTAACGGATCAAACATCGGTCACGCGTACCTTGCAAATTCTCAGTCCACGTTTCGTTCACATTTTCTGCGATAAAAAAGGGAGTGCACTGGTAGAACAGTCGATTGAACTAATTGAAAAAGTATGAGTATCCTTTAATTCGATAAACGGATCAACTACTCCCGGTAGCAGCTTTTCGTTGGCTAACAGGTGATTTTTCATTCGCTCTCCTGGTCCGGTGTTCTTCGTCGGGGAGAGTAATGGAAAAGAGGCAGAGGTACACCCGTGAACTTTTCGACGGGGACGCGGAAATAAAAAGATCGAGCCTGTGATTAAAAGCCCTTGGGCAACAATTGATTTTTCCCCCGTGTCCATTACACGTAGACACGCAATAGCCACATACATACACACGCGCGTAAGTATAATACAGACAGACACGTAGCTGGTAGACGCGTAGACACGCGTGGTTGAGTTTGTCCCGCGGGCCTGCACGAATCGACTGCGAAAAAGGAAGAGAAGAGAAGAGAAGAGAAGAGAAGAGAACGGTTCGAATTTGTTCGACGGCGTCGCCGATTCACCGTAGAGGATGTCGCCGATCCACGTTCGCGAATTTAAACGATTTTACTCGATACCGTTGCCAGGCCGAGCAGAGACGTGCGCGGAATAAAGCCAGCAATTTTTCCGCCGTTCCTGCACCAGCTCGCCGAGCCTCGACTTTCTCCGAAACGAGCAACTTCCGCGCGGCGAATTTGTTTCCTGCCCGAGCGATGTTTCGATAAATTTCTACGTCCTCGGGAAATTTGCGTGTCTGGTCCCGGTGTATATTCTTCTTAAGTGAGATTCGGTTCGTACGCGAGCCACGAGTAACCGAGAATCGCTCGCGGTTTCGATTTTCCCGCCGTATTTACGCTTCTGTTGGTCTGTAAATTTCACGCGGATGTTCGCGAGCTACCACCGCTAAATTTCAACACAGGATTCTCGCTCGTTCGATCAACTTATCGTCGCAACGATCAAGCGAGTCGCTGGGACGAACGTACCAGAAATTACAGAGCATTTTCCAAAACACTATCACCGTGTTGCTCCACGACCCTCGAGCCAGGGGACGACACGAACGATAGAACCGCATTACCGTTTCGCTGTTAGTCACAGAAACTGGGTTACCGTTAGACAGAAACAATGGTGGCGGCAGTGGATGGCCGTCGGAGGGTCTTTTTGCGCACCGGTTTCCGCCAGGATGGAACAGTTCGATGCACGTGTCGCTAACTCGTTACAAGATAGTTGTTCCGCGGGCGCAGCTGTGCAGGCCCGGGCGCAACTTCATTGGACGTCGTTGGACGTTTTTGACGAGAACGGTGTCGCGCGATTGGCAGCTCCTCTCTAGGGCGAGCAGCGCAAAGCCTAAAGCTCACGTCCACCCGATCCATTTATCCCTGTGGGGGAAAAAAGGGCCAAGGAAAAAGCTCGCTTTTATTGGACGTCCGCCGCTCCCGCGACAGTTACATATTGCACCGCCTATAAAGCTTTCCGTCCTGGCGCGTGTTACGCGCGCCTTTTCCACCGTGAGCGCGATTATTCGTAGTAATGGACGAATATGGATCCTTGTTGAAACTGGAGTTGTAACGTGAGATGCTTTTAAAACGTTTAATATACAGGGTAACTTAGGTTTAGACAACGAAGGGTTTAAACTTACGTGGTAGGTTTTATTCTTGGAAGTTAGGAGATTTGGAAATACTTAGGTTTGAAGATTTTCTTCTATCCCGCTAAGGCTCCTTCTCGATCTTCCCCAGCTCGAGAAGCTGCAAATCCGCTGGTCTTGCATAAAATTTCGTCGAAGAATCTCCCCGATTCTTGGTATTATTCCAGAGATCAAAGTTGTTACCTCATCTCGAAGTCGGCAATGATCGATGGACGCGATCCCTCCGTCAGGCTCGGATCCCTTAAATTCGAAACCGTTCTTCGAATACGAAGGACGTTCGTAGCATTTTCTCCGAGTTTCCTCGCGAGAGTTAAGGCTGAAACGAAAGAAATTCACTGGAAAGCGATTCGACCGTAACTATTCGGTTCTGTAGCTCGCTGAAAACTCTGAGACGCATGGGACAAAGCTTGATACGACGCGAGATATTATTTCGACCGTACAAAGCGTGCTCTGGTATAGCGTGTCAGAGTTTACGACAAGGTACGATACATCGTGGCGAGGTTTTGTTCGTCGCGTTTGGGCAAAGGTATCGCGATAGTCCGCCCGAGAGGAAACGTCATCCCGTTGCCTCTTGGGTTTCAAAGTGAAATTTTTAAGCCACGGTTGGAAACCACGAAAATAGAAATTGCAAGGACACGCGTTGTTTTTCAACGACGAAAGTTCCGTTTCAAAGCGTGCTGTGTTCCTTTCTCGTAACTCGTTGCCTGGCTTTCTCATTTTCCACGCGACTTAATTAAACGATTCAATCTGCTTTCCTGGTTCGCGACGATTTTCCGCGATACAGCTAAACAACGCATTATCTCCTAAACTTTGTGTTTGCCGGTGCGCGACTTCTCCAACGCTTTGCACGACACACACTACGCGACAAGTAACGACGGAAGTCGCAGTCACTGACGCAACTGAAAAGGGGTAGTTTCCACCCTTAAACAAAAGGAACGCTCGAAACGAAAACGTGGCGTGTCTCGCGAGACGAAATCACCGCGGGACTTTAACTAACCCTGAAATTAGAGGTGCTCGCTCGAGGGTCGAGCACGTATTTTCCTGGACAAAGAGCGCGGCAGGAGAGAAGGAGGAGAATAGAGCGCGACACGTACCAGCTTCGAGGAGTAGTAGTCTGGCACCTAGAGCGAACGTCAAATGGCGCAACAAAACTAATTTTACAAAACGCCGCGTTTCGCCCAGGTAAATTATTAAGGTTGCCTCTCGCGTCTCTCTTCCGTTTCCTTCGGTCTGGGGTCAATAGATTCGCCGTCACCTCCCGGAGTAGTCTAGGCAGGAACGCGACGAGAACACGACGGGGGTTCGTGAAAGTTTGGCCCTCGTCGCCTTGGGGGTTAAGCCGCATCGAGGGGAACCCGGCAAAATATTACACGGGGGCCTGCTTTCTCCGCGTGATTCGTGAAAAGCCCGCAATAAAGTGGACCGACATTATTTATTAATTTCGTGCGTGCCTAAAGGAAAAAGCCGCGACGCGACCCTCGTCTCTCGTTAAGCAGAGAATGCGGCTGGGGTTAGAGTGGCTATGGTACTGGCTCCTCTGGACCCCATACATTTTACCCTCTTCTCGGAGAATAATCTTAGCGAAGACTGACTTTGGAGAAGGCTAGAAAAAAAGCATTATTAGGTAGAAAAAGGAATTATTCATCGAATAATTGAATAATCGAATAATTGAATAATTGAATCCTCGTTGACGTAAAGAGAAGCTAATTCGAGTCGCATCGAATGCTGGCTGTTATTCGGTTTTGAATCGTGTCAAGCAGCGATGATCAATTACCGTTCACCGTCTAGGTTCGATCCATCCAAGATACTCATCGGAGAGCATCTCTTGTCTCTTACCTCTGCCTTATCCGTCTTATCCGCCTTATCCGACCTCGCGCGTCTTCTTGACCCAGTAGAGAGAAAACAGAGTCGCGGGGACAAAAGCTGCGGGATACGGTTCTGCATCGTCTCGTGGATCGTCCTCTGGCTCCGCTCTGGAAAAGTGGAAAAAGTGGAAAAAGTGGAACGTAGCTTTTAATATTTCACGTAAATGTGCTCGTCCGTGTTATGCATCAGGTTTCTGGGTCAGCTTGCAGACTATGTTGGATATTACTCGGTCGAATCCTGGCTGTTTCGTTCGTTCATCGATCTTTCGCGGTCGTTTCGCTACGCTTGAAATTGTTGCTCGTTCCCTGGGGAAAAGATCGTCGCCGACGTCACGGAATATCCTTTTCCCGTCTATCCACGCGTCGGCCGTTCGGAGGCGACGAAAAGCTCGCGAACAGGAATTGCGGGTGTACCGTAGGCCGGCTTGAAATGCCCTGGAAGCAAAATCGATATTTAATTTTAACGAAGCTGAGACCGCACAAAAGAATATTCTCCGGCAGTTGGTTCCGTAACGAGAGCGAGTCGGCCGGTTCTCTTTTTTTTCCCCGTCGTCCTCTTTTCCCTTTTCTCCTCGTTGCTTTCTCAGCGACCTGCTCTTCGTCTTTGTGTCTGGTGTCTGCGACGCGGAGCCTGGACTCTTGGAGCGAGCCACGAGCCTAGGGAAAAGGACGAAAGTTGAGCAAGCTGCGAAACTTCCACTTCCACTTCCACTTCCACTTCTCTTTCCTCGTTACACTGGGAAGCCTTTAACGAGACTCCTAAAAAAGAACGATTTGTTTCGTGCCTCTACCGAGCACGAAGTAGTCGCGGAACGCTTCAATTTCCGTCGCGAGCACCGTCTGAAGATCGTGTTCCAGACATAGACCAGTCGGCGGAGCTAAATTCGACCGAAATTTCTTCCAATTTTACAAAGTGCCAGGCCACGTTGCTGGGACACGGTCGCAATTTTGTTTGGGTCCACGTTTGCTCGACGACTGCTCGAAACGCGCGCCACGAAGCTCGGACGGGGGAGGCTTAGAACGCGACAAAGGAGCCTGAGACTCTCGTCACGCGGCGTGATAAAAGTACGCTTTCCTTGGGATCGTGTATTTTCCAGGGATTTTCAGGAGAACGGCCGCGAAAATTGCAGAAGAAAGAAGGCTTATCCGCTGGTCTTTCCCTCGGAACTCGCCAGAGGAACACGGAAGAGCAGCCGAGACCGTCTGGCGTTCGCCGTGAAACGACGTTGAAAGATCGTACACGCTTCTTTCTGTTCGCTTGCCGGACCTCTTCCTTTGTCCGAAATGTTCAGACGGCTTTACTCTTTCGATCCTTCTTTTCCCTTGTCTTTCTTTCTTCCTTTTTTTGTTCAGTAGAATAGATTCGATTGCTACAGCCGCGTGTAGCTCGTCGTTGACGAGGCTTCGTTTCAGAGAAGCTTTTAGCGAAGGGAATTCGATGAAACTTCGCAGATAGAGAAAGGCTTGAAAATTGGACGCTGTGTAATCGATACAACCGTGTTTTAAGTTCGAAACGTTAGGACTCGCGTGTCTAACAATTCGAAAGTTAAGTCCGTCTCGTTGAACACAGTCTCGCTCAACAGCCGAATCTCGAGTTATTACGGTTCCTGTATTCAATTACACCGAGAGAAATGGATCGTACTCGTTTCGATCCGCACCAGCTCGTCAAAGGGCCGATCATGCTCGCTCGAGGGCAAACCTGCCGGGAGATTGAGAATTTCTCGAGCCACGATGAGACGAGAATTGATCGTCGACGATCTGTCGCGATAAGTCGAACCAATAGTCGGCCAAGGGAGAAAGCGAAAGAGATTTCGCCGCGAAAAGCGCAACGAGGGGAAGTTGGAGAGATGGTTCTTGTTCTCTGTCCTCTTGCTGTACGTTTTGAATCGTACGCGAGGACATTTGGAACCGCCATTAAGCCCTCAAAGACGAAGCCCTTGCAAGAAGTCGTTTGAGCAATTAATTCCTTGCGCCTGGATATTTCGCGAGAGAGCCAACCCTTGGGAATACTGGGGTCACAGGTTCGTTCCCTCTCGTAACAGCGAGTGAACGACATCGCGCTTTTCCAATATGTTCTTAGAATTTGTAAGAAATTTGTTATATCTTTTTTCCTTTTTTTTTTTTGTTGTATAGCAGTAAATTTCATTGGTGAATCGTAGAAATATTTCTTTCATCGAGCTTGTAGTTTCGAGTTGCTACCGTGTCGAACTCGAGAGGGTAACAGAAGACTCGAAACGGGACTCGCTTTATTGCGCTCGTTCGAGCGAACAGGTGACTAGATAAATTAAACGGCAGCAGAGAAACGAGCTTTTCACCCTTTCGCAGACCGATGAACGAAGGGCGAGGCTTAAAATTACGATGGACAAGCGTTTTAATTGCTCCCTTTAAAGAAGTCGAGAAGAGAAAGCAAGGAAAGAGAATGAAAAAAGGGGTGCGCAACGATTTTCCCTTCAAGAATCCCTTTCTTAATATTCTTTCGCTGATAAACCGTTTAGTTTCCAGTATTCTGCTTCGCATAAATACCGGGCTGCGCACCGGCACGTGGCTCGATTCGTCTTCGATGTGGAAACAGTTCGTTTCGAGAGCGAAACTCGATTCCATCGATCCTCGCCGTCTCGAGGCCTGTACGATCTTCGACTTTTTCACCGTATCTGTTCCTTTTGGCTGCGATTTTTCGCTCCCACTGCTCGGAAGTTCGGTCAAGAAAATCATAGCGCGTCGGAGGGTGGATGCGGGAAGGAAGAAATCTTCTCGCGAGAATTTATCACAGGCACGAATCTCTCGACTCGAATCCAATTTTCGAGATATACGAGGGTACGCGTTATACCTTCTCGTCGTTTTTTCCCCACGGCCGCCCCTGGCCGCTCCGCTTTCCTTGTTTACCGTCCGCGTTTTCGCGGTATCCGCTTGTCAAAAGGAAATATAGTGGTCGGCGAGGTGAACCGAATCGAGGTGGCAACTTTCCTTTCGAGTAAAAATACTTTTCCCTGGTACAACTGAAAGCGGATGGGGGTGGTTTGGACACGCGCGAAGAGAGGAATAGATTCCTACGGGAACGAGAAACGGGAGGGGGAACGCTTCGATAAGCAGTCAATATATCGTAAGCTCTCCTCGGTCCTCTTTCTTTTACGAGAGTCGAGGAATACGCTGATGCCGCACTCCATCCGATTCGATTACCTCGATATATGTATAGAAGCTTTTGTTTCTCTCGTCCGGTACTCTCTTCTTAGATTTAAGCCTCTGCCGTGCGTTTGTTTCCTCTTTTTTCGTTTTCCTTTTCTCCGTCTGTGTCGTTTCATCTCTAATTTCTGGGATTCTATTCCACTCGTTTATTCTCTGCGATAGATAACTCGACGCTTCGAGCGGACAGCTGCAGTCAATCCTCGTAGGAAGACCCCGCGAAGGCGGCCTAGCTAAGTCACCTTAACGGGATTATCGAGCTTTCTTTGCGCGCCCATGAAAGGTCGGGCTTCCTTTCGATTATGCGATCGCTCCTTGACTCACTGCCCAAGCTGAACCTTGTCCCTTTCATCGACTGCGTTCTCGTTTCCCCCTTTTACGATCCTCCATGTCCATGTATCGATTCGTTCTTCCATAAGTAACGAAGCTTAGAATTTATCGTTGAACCAGAGGAAAAGGCTTATGGAAATAACTAATCAAAGCGGTAGAAAAGTAAGAACAGAACCGGTAACAAAAAGAGAATAAAGGTGGAAAAAAGTGGAAAAAAGTGGAAAAAAGTTCAGTCGTTACAATAAAACGCCGAAATTGGCGAGTGAGCGAGCAACCAGTGGTAAGCAGCACGAAACATATTAATTAGCTGCGTGGAGCATCGAAGGAAAAAACTGGAGGAACGCGCGTTACGACGCGGCGGGAGCTCGCTCGCGAGCGGCCTACGGAGAGAAGCGAAAGAAAGTGGAAGGAAGGGTGCCTCCTAAGAGGCGACCACGAGCGGTAAGAAGCAAGAAGAACAACAATAAAACCCCGGGGTGCAATTTGTCATGGGGTACGAGGCGAGCAGAAAGGGGCATAGATGTACGTTCTCTCTGCCGCGGAACTTTCCCCATTATTATTAACGCTCTCGAGGCATGCTCGACGAGGCGATGGTCGCGCGAGCTGTATCTTTGCACGCAACCGCGATTTTTCTTTCATCGCGAGAACGAAGAAAGAGGGAATCTCGTGCCTCGAGGTTGGGGTGAGTCGAGAGCGATTCATTCTCGGCCAGCGATTCCGGCGATGCGGTGAAAATTTCATTTCGCGCCGCGGCCGACTCGGTAAACGGCGAAATGGCTGTTGAAATTTTGATTGTTTCACCTGGCTGAATGTTTTCTCTCGCCGAGAAATAAGAAGAAGAAGAAGTAAAAGATGGAGATTCGTGGGGCGTTGATGGGAATAAACGACGCTGAAATATGAATCGGTGAGGTTTCTCTGTTTGAGTTGCGGTCAAACTCGATGCCGCGCGAGTATTCATATTTTATCAATCGCAGAGGAAGAATAAAGAGGAGAACGAAGTTTGTTGATCTATCGGTATAAGGTCCGTACGTGGCAAGGAAAAGAATTGGATACAGGATTTAATGGAGCAGGAAAAGGAGCGGGATCTTTCGTTTGCCGGACGATTGTTCCGATCGATCGAGCCATCGGAGTAGATTCTTTCCTCCGAAATCTAATAGCTAACCGGTGACTTCCTACAGTTTGTTCGCCCTGACATATGTTCTTTCTTTCTTCGTCCCACGCCAGATTCCATATTTGGAATTTCGACAATTATCGAACCTAAACGTTCGGCCGTCGATTAGATACACGCGTAACGCGTTTTATTTGGAGATTCGCAAAAATAAAAAAACGTTCGTCGAATGGCCAATCGATAAATGCAATTACGAGTAGCGAGCACGGATAACGGGTGGCATCTTGCAAATAAAAAGACGCGCACGGGCTGCTAATTACGAGGGAATTAGCCGGTCGAAAGTGCGCTTTAAAAGCTTCCGACAGATTCGATTAACGCGGCCTCTGGCTTTTTCTCGGGCATACACGAGAATCCCTCTTCTCGATTTCGTCTTCTTTTTGTTGCTTTCCGAAAAAGTTGCCGGCGCGAAGCTTCGCTCGTACAAGGCGAGACCATTGAGTCCCATGAGAAGTTATCTCGAGGAACTTTATCGGTTGTGGGAGTACCTTCTCTGCACTTTGCCTCGCCTCTCTTTCTCTCCTCTGTGCTTACGACAACTGCTTGCTCGCTCGCTGCGCTCGATTTTTCAACTAATACGCCGACGAGAACGGAAACGTAACGTTATCGCGTAAAACAACCGCGCGGCAACTTTTCTACCCCCATAACGTGTCTCTTAGGTCCCGTGTCTCTCCCATCACTTTGCTAAATCGAGCCACTCGCCTCGCGTAAGTGGCTCCCTTTTGTTCCTCCGTGTATTTTATCACCGTCCAGGACCTCGTCGAACGCCTTCGTCTCTGATCTATATAAATAGAAGTTTTCGGGACTCGACGATTCGGCTAGGAACAGAGGACGATTGTTCGAGAACGAACGAAAACGAGAACACACACGCGGAAATATATTAATGGAACTCGTTCGATGGGAAACTCATTTTGCTGGCACGAACAATGCCAACCAGGCGAATGACGGTGAAAACAATGGAACGGGTCGCGTGATTAAAAAAGGTAGGGAACAGGAATGGTCGAGATTCGTTTCGTTCTGTTTTCGTAGACTCTTCGTTTGCGGGCTTCCGTGGTCTCTTGTAAAAATCTTCCAGTCGTACTCGTTAATAATTTTCTTTTTTTTTTTTTCGTCTTTAAGTATTAAACGTTAAATCGTCGCATGCTCGATAAACTGAAAAGCTCTGGCCTCAAAAGCTCCAGGTGAAATATTTCTCCTCGCATTAAGCGTGAAACCTTTACAGGCTTGATAAACGAAAAACCTCCGACCTCGATAGCTCGAGGTGAAATATTTTACCTCGAAAACTTGCAAAGCTCGGGGTCCGACCGATAAAAGATTTCTTTTACTCCAAGAAAAGTACTCTTTCATTCACGATTACAAACAGCCGTGTCGCAGAACCGATCGGAAGAATTCCCTGGTGTTTCGGAGGCACGTTCCTTTTTTTTCTCTCTTTCTCTTTCTGGCGGCAAATAATTCAATAAATTACCGCAGGCGAAAATAAAGGAAGAATTGACTGGCATAATGGGACCCGCGGGTCCTCGGATAGAAGGGACAGTTTTAAATCGAGACAATGGCTGACAAAAAAATAAACTGCTCGATGGGCTTTTTATCGAGCGATTTGGTCAAGCGGTTCCCTTCGGAGCGATAAGGGTCGATCGTCCGCGTGGCGGAGGACCTTCCGGCGAGTTTCCACGTCCTGTTCGATTACCGTCGTACTCTTTTCTCTTCTCCTTTCACTCTTTCCCACTCTCGGTGAGTCCTTTCCTCGTGAAACTTTTCAATCTAATTGAAAAAAAAAGCTCTCGATTCGATCGATCCATTTCGAGTCCATTTCGAGTCCAGTCGTTTCTCTTCCTCGAACGCTCAATTATTCCGGAAGGATACCAACCGTTGGATCAACGCGCTAGAAAGAGTCCAAGGACAGCGACTCGTAACGTTTTCTATCTCGAGCAAAAGTTGAAACCCAGTTTTGGTGATTTTCCCAACGAACCTGTTAGCTCGTGCGGCGGAACGTCGTTCTATGACCGATCGTTTTAATTATTTCTCCAAGTTCATCCTCGGTAAACGACGAAACAAGAGAGTACTCGGCGTAGATATCCCGGACGAAGGCTGAATGGGAGCTCGTTTCCCGACTTCCTAATCGAGGGAATAGAAATTCGAAAGAGGGTCGGCAACAACGATGCTTTCACGGTTAACGAGGGCGTCGTTCGAGGTGCGACGAGAAGCGTAGTTTATACTAACGGCGAGATTAGAGCCTCGGAGATCCAGCTCGGGCGATCTTCTCCTGTTTCCGAGGAAATCTCGGCCCGATAGTGGCTACTGGCCCCTCTGGAAAATCTGGCTCGGGATCCTTCTCCATGGGAAATCTCTTTCCCGCCCGTGGCGCCATCGTGATTCACGGAGATTGAGCGTTATCTTCTTCCGGCGCCGCTTTCCGAATTTTCCTGACGAAACCTCGGTGATTCCTCACCTGCTTTCCTCTTGGAAAGCTTTAGGAAAGAATAAACCGTGATTGAAATTAAGATCGTCCAATTGGAAACGAGATTTTCATTAAGTTTACCGTGATACAAGTAGATAGAGGACGGTCGAGATAAGGTATCAAGAGGGAAAGTTGTTTCCGAAGGTAGGAAAAGTTTTGAGGCACGGAAAATTGATTAAAAGGTTAGTCGGATGTAACGACAGCATCGGATGAGGGATTGAAAATCGTTCCCCGGACTCTTGTTTCTCGGTAAAACTTGTGCGGAAAGTCTTCGAAATCCTTTTGGAAATCCGTAGTTTTTAGCGGTAAGTAGATCGGGACGATCGAGGTCGGACGAAGAGGAGGAAATCGCTGAATGTCGAGAAGTAGAAAAACTTTGATGCACGCGAAATTGCTTCAGCAACTAACTTATTGTCTCCGACTTTGGAAAATCTTTTCGACCGATCTTCAGCAGAAATCACGCGAAATTGAATATTATCCCATGAACAAAGGCGTCTAATCTATGCGCCTTAACCGTACGAGGAACAAGTAGATAAACGCCGCGCAGGTCGGACAAAAAGTAAATAGCCAAGAACGAAGCACTGCGTGTTACGAGCTGGAAAGATTAAGGAACATAATTTCACGACGTTCTTCTTTAAACAGTAGACAAAAGGAAGGCCGCGTGGACGCGTCTGATAAGACCAGCATTGCAGCACAGCTAGAAAAGAGACGACACGGTCTATTCGCCGCTGATTTCGAGGCGTTAAGTTCTTCTTTTCGACCGTCTCTGTCTCTTCGAAGCAACGAGAAAACGGATCCAGGGAACGTAAAATGCCAACCATTTGAAACTCTCGTCCAAAATCATTCTGCCGAGGAGAATCGCCTCGCTACGGGATGTGTCTTTGCTTCGTCGTGATTCGCCAAGAGAAAATGGAACGACCTCCCCATCCAGCGCGCCAGAATTTGACCATAGAGAAAAAAAAAAAAAAATAGCTCGGCGAACCTGGTCCGCGATAAACAAGAGTTTCATCGACCGTTAAATCGCATCGAGGAACGAAGAGGAAAGCGTCGTCGGCCGGATTAAAGTACTAAATTCCGCGCGATTCCGCTGCCGTTCACGTCGCGCGTGTTATCGCGTTATAGCGCCACTCTAATTCCACGGTTCGTTACTTAGATTTAATTGAACGTGGCCCGATTCAACGGAAGTCTATCGATACACCAGACCTGGCTTACCTCCAAGGAACACACTTCTAAACGTAGCCCAAACACACCGTCGCGTTCTTCATCGAGGAATAATGGAACAAAGCCACCTTCCTTCTTCCGCTTCGTTATCCGACATCTCGGGAAGGTGTTTACGCGTTCCTTTGATCCACCTGCTCTTTGTTCAGGAAACCTGGTGAATAAATGGAAGAACAAAGGGCTGTAGGTTCTTCGGTGGAAGATTGACTTACTTTCTCGCGTAATTCGAAGTAACTAACACGAAATACTACGTGTAAGTACAACTGTTCGAATTCCCGATAGTAAAACGAACCTAGCGATTTCACCAAATTCCCTCTCGAAATCCCAATTCTCTCTAAGGTGTTCATCGCGAATTGTTTTACATCTAACTTATCTAACTTTACGTCACGTTCATGCTCGGTCCAAGGTTCGTTTTCGCAGCGATTAGGCCGCGATAACGTTGAAGAGGCCGAACATCGAGCCACCGGAAATTGAGTTAGAATTTCATGAAACGACGCCCGGGCCCACGTTCGGCAATAAGATCACCGGCACGGCAGTTTTGATTATCCTCCGCGAGAGCTCGACGACGGGAGGATGGGAAACGATAAAACGTTTCCTCCGGCTGGTGGGTTCTCTCGCGGAAAATCTCACGCTTGGCTGAGAAACATGGTCGCGGCGAGAAAGAAAGAAAGAAAGAAGGAGATAGAGAGACACAGAGAGAAAGAGCCTATCAGAGAAAGAAACGTTGGGGGTAGTTTTGAGCGAAGGGTGCAGACAAGGAGGGAGGTTTTCCGTGGAAACCTGGAAAGAGGGCTGATAGCCCATCCAGCTAGGGGGAACCAGGTCCATTGTTTAACTTGATAAATGAAGTAGCCGAGCGGAGAAGCTCAACGCCGAGTCGGTACACAATGCCCGCGATATATTGTTTCGAGTTAATTCAATACTGGAAACCGGCGTTCAGAACAGGTGTGGGAGAACGCACCACCGATGGCCCTGATTCGTAAAGGAATCGTATAACAATGATCGCATCGACATCCAAGTTCGTTAAGATCGTTAAGCGTTTCACGCATAAATTCCCTCGAAAAGTGAACCGACGCTATTCGCCGGTAGAAAGTATTCGTATCCAGAAAACGGAAAGCCACGGTACCCTTATTCGCCAGCATAGTTTCCGGGTCGTGGCCTCCAGTTTTTCGCTCGGATATATATCCAGCTTTTCATTTTTTTTTCTTACCGTTTTATTCAGCGAGTGCCCTCGCGCAACCCTTTCTTCGTGGAAGAATTTTAATTAGTACGTTCTTGGGCGTACCAGCGAGAATAAAAAATTGTCGCGCGATGGAAAAAAATGTAATTCCATCGCTAAAGCACCAGCTTGCCCTATTCCGCGTGTCCCTTTACAGAATCTTGCGAGTCTGGTCATAAATACCGGTAGGAATCGATTTTTGCATCGGACGTGGACTTTTATCGAATCTCTCGTTTTGTTTCTTTTTCTTTTTTTTTAACATAAACCTTGAATAAATATTACTTCTTTTTAAATGAAATCTATTTTAACGATCAACACAAGGGAATACAAAAAATACACGGTTTTACAGAATGTACAAAGAAACTTTGTATCGCGAGTACGATGGTACTTAAAAAGAGCAACCAGCGGTTCGTTATCCTCCGCTATCAACTAGACCCTGCATCGATTCCACGTCAAAGAACGAGCGTGGAAACCATGGTGCATTTTCCGGGCGGGGTAGCGTGTCGTGTCATCAACGAAATTGATACATTTCGCGGGCAGAGCGTGTACGACGCGAGCCTCTGCGTCGAACGACGTTTCATTAAGCGACGCTCGCGTAAAACGCGGGGATGTAAAAGGAAGAAACGAGCGAACCGGGTAACAGACGGAACTGCGACGCGAGTCTCCATTCGCGCGCGACCCTTTGCCAAGACAATTCCGCAATTACGATGCAATAAAACCGAGCAGAAATATCGCGGCCTCGGACCTGGTCCTGCACGATCTCTCTCCTACACAGGCCAAGAGAAAGGGAAAAAGGAAAAGAAAGAAGGAAACATGGGAAACGGTTGGTACACAGAGAGCGGCGAAGCGAGACCATCCAATCGTCGTACCCGTCACGAACGAACCGTCTCGCTTACGAGCGACCTTTAGGCGGATTAGGTGAGAGAATCGTAAAGTGAAAATCCTCCTTCTCCCTTCGTCGTTGGTTAGTGGATTCCCTCGGAAGCGAGAGAAGCCGGTGCTGGTGCGGAAACTTCTCGTAACCGACGTTCAATGCCGTACCGACTCTTTAAATCGATGCCTGAAAAATTCAGTTCCTCGAGATTAGCCTTCTTCTCGTGATGCGACGCGGGTTCTTCGTTTTCTTCTTTCACCGTCCAATCGCGTTGGATCCGTTTTACATGCAAGTATTTCGTGGAACGAGACGAGGAGAAGGTGGGAAATTGAAACGGGCAGGGTTTTGCAAATGGATCTAAACGACGCTCTCGTTTCCGGCTGGACCGTAAGTGTACTTCCCTGGCGCCAGTAGAACGCGTCAGCAATTGTCAGACACACGCACACCGCGCCCCTGTTCTACTCCCGGTTTCTTAATGCACGCGGCATTGTTTCGCGAACGCGCGTTAGGGGAAAGTAACGAGTTTAAAAATGGATCGTAATTGTTAATTGCGACGATTAGTAAAAGCCGTCGCGAGAATCTCGAATCGATCCATT
Organism: Ctenoplectra terminalis; assembly: GCA_019453375.1. Taxonomy (NCBI): domain Eukaryota; kingdom Metazoa; phylum Arthropoda; class Insecta; order Hymenoptera; family Apidae; genus Ctenoplectra; species Ctenoplectra terminalis. Next base: position 25,103 of record SMSQ01025693.1, on the reverse strand, counting down.
CGGTGGATATGAACGATCGTCGTTCACGCTCTGTGGCAAGTTCAAAGCAGGGGCTTATTAACTGCGAGCGTCCGTTGCCGGCAGCGCTATTTATAAATTAAACTACCGGCCGTCTCCTCGAACGCGACTCTCCCTCTCGATTCTCTTCCTCTTCCTCGCTCCGACTGTTTTTTTCTCTACTTTTGCTTTTCTTTCCTCTCGGCCATCTTCACTTTCTACGGAGAACAACTCTCTACGGAAATTGTCGCATCGATATCAGTCGTAGTCTCGCAACACTCGTATTTCACTCCTCGTCTTGGGGTGTCCCTCGATGTTTGTTACTCGTTCGAACCCCCGAGGTCCACGCGCTTGCATAATACACGCTATTCTCGAGCGGGGCCAATTAAACGCGAGACTTACTCGTGTACGATTCGCCTGACACTGTGCATGTCCAGTTTGTCCTTAACGATAGGCAATTAAAATAGCTTCGCGTGGAGTTGACACGGTTTTTCATAGCAGATTGCTTGTCAGGCGTTGCGATCGGATTTGTCAAGCTTGTATTGTTCTTTGTACACTTTAGCGGTGGGAAAGAAGGAATTTTTCTGGAAAATTTGTGCGCCGTTTTTCCGAATCCTTGGTGCAAGCTAAGACTTGGTAGCTGCGTATATCGCAGGGATTGAAAAAGTGTTATTAGCGGTGCGTCGAATAATCAAATATGATAACTTTAATCAACGCGTGCCAGCGTCCCCGGTGTTGTTACACCGTAAACCTGACGGCTTCTTTTTCCGTTGCTACTATCCGGAATTATTCGTCCTGTTACAAGCGACACGAGAACTTTTACGACGAAACGTTGACACGACCGAAATTACGAGTCCAAACGCATTGTCTCCTGAAATGCTCGCTGACGAGTGTATTAACGCGTTAATTAAAAACTTGCCGTATCTACCGCGGCTTACAGTTGCTCCGGAAAGAGGAAAAGCTCGTTACGATCTGACGCGACGTTGTTACGCTTTACTACTTATTAGCAACGTACAAAATATTTTTAACGTTTCTATTCGACAAACTCTAACCTTCTTCGAATCATTCCAAATCGAAAGGGATACGTTTTACGATATATTCAAATTATTCCTCGTTCAACTCGAAGGTTCGCTAACAATCTCTTCAGTTATCGCTTCACACGTATCGGCACGCTCGACAGGAATCATCGTCGTATTATTCGTCGTTCAAAATTGCCTCGATTCAACGAAGAGCGATCGAGCTCGACTGTCAGGGCAAACAGGCCGCTTATCGCGTGCTCGCAGCGAGGCCCTTCGACGTCGAAAGGGGAAACAAAATAAAAAGCGCGCGGACGAGGCCAGAGCACGGCGAAAGGATACGAAACGACGAGAGAGAACCGGGGCTGCACTTACGGGATGACACGATAATAAAAGCACACCCACGCTGAGTGCGTTTCCCTTCCTCCCCTCCCCTTTGCCTCTGTCGCGTTCCTACGTACGCATGGGTTTCCACTTGTCTGGCCGCTGATTCACCGACGCCGCCGTCGCCGGAAACGCTAGCGAAAATAGCGCGAGAATAACGAAGATCGCGACCACGACGACGGTTTTATAGGTATATTGTCAGCGCTCGTTGCATCCGTCGCGGTTCCGCGAGCGAACCGGCTACCTGCCTCGCGGAAAATATTGCTGAAATATCGCTCGCGTGTTACACAGTTCGAGTTGAGACGTTAGCGTAGCAGCGTGTTAGGAACTCTTCGTTCGAAGTACAGGGTGTTGTAAAAGTAACGTCACTGAAAAAAATCTTTGCACGATTCTCGGTAATTTTCATTTCAACCGATGAAGCTTAAGGTGGCATTATTTTTGTATCCCCCAGTATCCAAGCGTCACTCGAATAGAAACTGGCCGAAAATCTACCGAAACACGACACAGAAGGCGCCACGCGCTTCGGTATTTCCCTGTCGCTTGCATAGTCGTTACGGTTCGACGAATGAAGCCGGAGCACGGCAAAATCGGACGATAATACTTAACAGACTGGCAGCACCGGTGGCCTGGGGTTATTATTGGAAGGTGCCGGTAATTATCTTAGCAAGAGGCCGCCTGCAGCTCGGGGTTGCTCCCCGGAACGGCGATCTTCGCGCTGTTTATGACACTGATGGATGGATCCTCCGGTAATTCATCATCCCGCGGCGCGATCCCCTCTCGATGTCCCCGGCTGTTCGTTCTTCCGCGATCGAATAAGCGGCTCCGTTCGACCGCACGAATTCCTCGCGGATTTTTCCCGCTCGCACGATCGGTTACACACCGTCATGCTCCCTTCAACTCCGTGACGCGACGCTTCTCGTTCGAACTAAGACGAACGAGATACCCGTCGATATCGATCGTGGTCCGTGCCGGTCGAGCCACGTCTGGATCGAGCGTGGAATTCGACGCGGTGAATTAGTCCCGTCGCGCGTTCGTTATCCTTGACCTCTGACCACTTAACGTTCCGTATCGATCGGTCATATTTTTAGAATTGGATCGTAAACAGGTGGTGAAGCGAGTCTCGCCTCATCTCGAGTTCGTTCTCGGTGCTGGAAGCATCTCCTACGGCGAGCTTCGCGAATTCTGCGTAAGTTTCCAAGCCTAGAAACGGTTGAACGTGGAGGAGCTTTTAGTGGTTCCAGGGTTAACCCCTTCGACCCTTCGAAAAAGGTACAGTTTACTCCTAAACCGAGCATCGAGCTCTTAAAAAAAACCACCTGCCTATAAAAAAAAAAAAAAAAAAAAAAGCGTTCACGAGGACAATCCCGGGGAGGTCGATTCCATCACTTATGATACTCGATTCCGCAACGCGTTCGATGGTCCTCGAGCGGTAAGGGCGCGACGGGGCAACGCCGATAACCGGGGCAAGGGATGGCGGCGGAATTGTTTGCGGTGGCCGGGCTGCTCGCCGCGAGGGGTGGCTTGAATTAATGGCCACGATCCTACATTCAACCTCCTTAGTCCGGATTAGTACTGACACGAATGGCGTGTCATTGAGAGCTGGGATTCCATGGGATGGGCCAGTGTTAAGCAGACGTTGGGAATTCCCCAAGGAGCAGGGAGTAGAGTTTCTAGCGCGATACTGGCGTAACCGCGAATTTCGAGCCAGGGCGTCGTTTACACGCGATACACGGCCACGATCTTCGAGATTTCGCTGGTAAATAGTGAAACGCGACACGGTACGATGCAGTTTTTATTAGAGGAGCTCCTTCGAGATCCCTGGGAGGCAGCGGTCGCGCGTTCTTAGGGGATGAAAGACGAACCGACGCGACTGCTACACGCGTCGTCCTTTAAATATTGAATCGAGCGTTCCAGATTGTCGATCTGAACGTTATCTCGGTAAATGTTGCTCCGTTCTCGAATAGCTAATGGGATTTGGGTGTGGTTTTGTACAGAGAGATGAAAAAGTGCTGCGTACAAAAAATTTATACTGACGATAAATTTAATAAAATTCTTTAATAAATTTATTACGCGCCTTAAACTTTAACGCTACGAGCGTTGCATCGTTTTTGAGTCACCCAATAAAAGTAGAAGACAACTATCGCGGAATCATTTTCCGTCGGACAGAACTCATAATCCGCGAGGCACCGTTAATTCCCACGCACTAAATTGTTAATATCAACCGCAATAAAGTGCACACGGCAGCAGCCTTCTTCGTGGCCGTTAATGTTCCCGGAATGCTCGCGAGTCATTGTAATCGAGGAATCGTCGGCGAACGAAAACGGGTAAATGGAAACCGTCCCACACCCCCGACTCTCGTCGGCCATCTCGCGAACGACGAGCGCGCATTCGAGTAGTACCTGTAGCTGGAACAATGACGATCATCCGGTGGCTGGGAAAGCATCAGCGTTCCCGTTATTTACACGTCGCTTTTGTTTGCTCCGGTCGTGGCCCTGTGCGCTACATTCACGCTCGAGAAATATAAATTATCGAGCTGCATTCTTCCTGGTCGAATCGCGGTGCTCTTGAATCACTGTCGAATGTAACGCGTTGATTACACCGCCTCGCATCACCGACGACCACCAACTTTTTGTCGGCTTTTTTCGATCTTTCTTCTTCTTCTTTATCCCCTCTCCTTTTTCTTTCGCTTCTGGTGTTCGAAGATCGATGCGTTGGAAAATTTTCATCATCGCGATACGATGTCCCTGTCCGCCGCAAGTTCCAACGCTAATCACCGATCCCTTGAAATGGATTCCTCCAAGGCGCGGAACTGATCACTCCGGCACTGATGAGTTTGTCTACGAAACTTTTCTTCCTTCGTCCGAGAAGTACCTTCGTTTTCCCACTGTTATTTGTGCAAGACGATCATCGATCTCTTTAGAGAGAGAGAGAGAGAGAGAGAGAGTGTCTTTTCGGAATGTTCTCGAACGTTGAAAAATCTCTTCGCCTACAGGCTCTATTTAGATGGTTATTCCGCTAATACGGGCTAGAGCGTATACGAGACACGGTTATAGGTTTTGCGCTGCTCGTTCTATCTTCGAAGCCTCGATTATTCTTACGCGATAATTTCCACTCGTCTCGGAACGATAACACAACCATCGGGACAGTTTTTTGCGAGTGTCGAGTGTCGAGAGGCGGCTACAGAGCTCGGTTTTTCTCGATGAAAGGGGTGAAGGAGCAAGAGACTCTCGAGGAATCGTCAAGGAGGATCGATCGAGCGGAAGTTGGGCGGGAATAACAAGCCCGTGGAAACGGGCGATCCCGTGCACAGCCCAAGTATGCGAGGGATAATATTACGCGCTTGTACAGCGGCAAAGTCATTAATTCTATCGATTTCGCCGTCCTCGCTGATTCCTTGTTATTTCCGTTCAAACCTCCCGTGGAGATTACAACGAACCAAAGGACGCGCTCGAGGAGGTCGGCTGACGAGCTACTCGTACCGATCGTAGTAAAATTCTAAATACTTCGGGTAATTAGAATTCGTGGTCGCTGAATTTACGTCTTCGTCTTCTAACATTTTCCTCGGAGATCCCATGGTTTTATGCATATACGTACGCGGTTGCTTAAAGATATCTGGTGGATTTATCAAAGCATTAGATCCAAGATCGTTCGTGCGTAAACGAGCCAGGCGAGATCCACCCAGTTTGCACCATCAAAATTACTCGATCGAGTAACGAGGTCGTAAGTTGCGACTGTAGAGCACTACATTAGTCTACGGTTCGCTCGAGGGATGCTTAAACCATTAGCCTACGTAATCTGGCTGATTTCAATCAATCGAGCCAATGAGTCAGCCCATCCTCTACAGTTATTCCAGACTGAAATCCACTCTACTTTAGATACGTACAATTCTTTAGAATTCTTCTTCGCCCTAACACGAATTTTCTGGAGAATCCAGCGATTACGAGCTGACAGAACAATAACGGTCGCGATAAATCGCGAGACGCAACCGGTGCGCGTGTCAGGGGTGGGAAATCAGTGGCGGCTCGTATACTGCCGATCGAACAGCAGCCGATGATTTATCGTCGCATCATTGGCTGCTTCGCTCGCGGACTGCAAACTATTTCCCGAACTTTGGAAGACCGTGTATCGAGTATAAACGCGCCGACAAATGGCCGATATACGTCCCATGTTTTGCATCCGAATTTTCGGCGACGCCCACACCCCTCGTGCCGGAAACTCGGAGTCTCGGAGTATCCGGCTTATCTTTGGCCCGGGAAAAAAATCGCCGTCGCGTTCGAAGGTTATCCGTACTCCTTATCAACCGACTCTCGCCCCTCGATTCGGCTCGTTAGATTTGCGTTTGCCGAGATGCGAGGTAACCGAGCCGATAGACGCGAACGTTTTCGTCTTGCTCGCTACGATCTCCGCGATGATTAGGCTTATCCGAGGAATTAATCGGGCTCGTTTGTAAGACGGACACGGGAGCGTTATTAAATTTCATCACGCGCACCCCTATCGGTTCGTGGGACTCGTTTGACCGTGCGTAAGGGTGGCTTCGAACCCTCGCCGCAGTTTCGACTAGGCATATCGTTCTTCTTCCGTGGAAATTTATCGTTGCTTTCGGACACGTGCCTCGCGAGGCCACGGTATCGAGAACAGGGTAGGAACGCCTAGGTTATTTTGATCGTGGATCTCTTTTTATCGAAGCTTCGATAATTGCGAAAACAATCGTTGAACGCTGCAATTTCCCGAAATTAAGAAACCTTTTGCTATTTTTTCACCCCCCTCCGTTTTAATTTCGGTGGACATTAATTTTTGTTTGCACGAACAACAAGAACGAGGTCGTCGAGGAGAAGGAGGCACAACCGTGCCGAACAGTTTTTCCCCGCTGGAGGCGTATCGTTTTCAACGCTCGCTCGCTCTGGCGAGGTCTATGCGAAAATTTAATTAAAGCCGCCGCGAGTGAGCTTCGGCCGGTATACCTCGGCCGTCCGTGCATTTACCAATTATCGAACTAAATGGAAGTACATTATGCAGCATTTACATTCCAATAATTATGCCACGAGATTTCGAAATCACTCTCCGCCTCGATCCACGGTACGCGTTAAACATTCAGCGACGCGAAGGTGCCAGTGCAAAGGGTATTCGCGCGCTGCTAATTATATCGGCCTCCCGTTGTTCCACCGAAGTTTCGCTGTTGTTTTAATCGTTTCTGCGAGTTCTTCGTGAAAAACCATAATAAACATCGCAAAATTGAACGAACGCGTATTATACGAATCAAAGAAACACGCTGCGCAATATGTTTCTCCTTCCATGCAGAAAGGCGTGAACTGTGGTTGAAAGAAGGTTTTCGGTGTATTTTGAACATTTTTCACTACGAACCCAAGCGAAATAAACGCGATGGAACGCTTGTGGGAGTTCCTAGATAGAATTCTTGTTTGCGTTTGGAAATACGGAACGATAGATTCCATTCGATTCGCGAAAATTCTCAGCGGTCGGTTTTCGGTATGCCTCATCGAGTTTCAAAGATTTGGAAGAAAGCTTCCCCATCGAGCGTCCCTTATTTTTCCTACCCCTTTTCATATCTCCGTTCCTTCCTGCTTTCCTTCCTTCCTTTCTTCCTTCCTGTTCGCGGATCCATTCTACGTTCGTCCGGCTGTCAGGCAGTGACAAAAGTTGGCAAAATTAAATATTGATTTTGTTTGCGAACTGGTTGAAGGCGAGTCTGTCGCTGATTCTGGTCGAAAATCCAGTTAAGCCGACTTTAAAAGGGCGCGACCTGAGTTCCTTCCCTTTAGACGAACCGGTAAAAACGATTTAGCCTCTATTTGGGTGCCGCAGACGCTTCCGAACCTGAAATTTCGCATCGATGAATCGAGACTTATTGGTTCCGCCAGCTTTTTGTCGTTCCATTCAAGCTCTATTTCGAACGCCAACGTGAAAAACTCTTGGGGACACGATGGTATAAAAGCGGCAGGAAAATTCGTTCAAAGGCTTTGCGTTCTGTCGCTGTTGCAGAGGCACCTTCGTCGATCCTCGTTCCTTTGCAAGTTCCACGCTTGGCATCGATCATTCGATGTAGATCGTCTGTCGAAACCACGAGTCCGTTCGCAACCCTGAACTCCGCTAAGTAGACTTGCCGATGAGTCGGTTAACGCAAGCTTGCGAGAAAATACACAGCTTCCTCTTTTGTCTCGCCATTTCTTGCACCCTCTCGTCAGAGAGAAGACCTGTCTCTCAAACGAGATTTCGTTGATAACTCGGGGAGAAGTTCCATTAGCGATAGACTCGAGACGAAACTAAGCTTTGCTTTACACGTTGCGCCAGTGAGATGAAAATCCTCTCGCAAAGCTGATCTAAGAGCCCAGCTATCAAGCTGGTTTGAACGGTAACGCGGCTGGATGGAATTCTCCGTCGTCCAACGCAGAAATTCCTTCGCTCGCGACTCGCCGCGCAAGGAGAACGTCGTTGGTCCGCGATTAAGCGGCGGTCCTGACCCAGTTGCAAAGTTGTCGGCGATAATTACGACGTCGCCGGTCGCTTGGGCGGTCGAGTAATTGAAAAAAACGCTCGTCGTTGATGCGGGACGACGCGTAGGCGCGGTCGAATCAGCTCTCAAAATTCACGGCACGAGCTGCTCCCTGAAGCTGATCGAGAATTTCGCGAAAATTCCCGCCATAGCCACTGGTCGCTGGGAGCCCCGCTAATGAATCCTCCAATCGATGCTACAAGTCGATTAATCATCTTTAAAGCGGTCTGTAGCGTGTTTTCGGCGTTCCTCTCTAAAATATTGGCTATAGCATTGATCTTGAAAAAATAATGCTCTAGACCTTCTTCTTTGTCAGAGTAGAAGAAAGGGTATTATGGTTTGTACAGCTCTTATGCGTTGCGGATGAACATTTTTATTTCCGACGATTACCGGAGGCCTTTGAATCAGAAAGAAGTTGGTGGAACAAGAACCAGCAACGCGGATGATTCGTTTTTCACAAATCCAGCATTTATTCTCGCATCTTTGCTCGCAATTTTACGTTTATGGTTGTTCGTCTGTTTACGCTTTTCCATTTTTCGTGCTTGGAAAAATATTCTTTTACTCATAGTTGCTACGTCAACGCAAACATCGAGGAGAAAAGAACCGCGTGGACGAATCGACGGATACGTTGTCCTGCGAACGAAGGGTTCCAAATAAGAGTTCCGGTTCAGCGATCCAAAAGATCGAAACTCTGTTCCCCGTATCCAATCAAAAATTATCGCGCTCGGTTTGAATTCGTTTCGATCACTATTATCAAGGAGAAAACAGTGCGTACGATATAGAAAGTAAAAAGCAGGATGGGCGCAGTGACCTGGCTGCGTTATACGCGGGACTTAATTTTCCTCCAGCGTAATAGACACTTCCGGTTCAGTTGCTGCGTGCCACGGTTTGCCAAGACGTGGCCAAGCTGGCGGACAGAAAATATTGTCGGCGGTCAGTTTGGACGTGGTCGCGCGTTCATCTCGCGCAAATAAAAGCACGCTCGTGTCCGCTCGGTTAATTTGGAAATAAGGGAGAATTTACGACGTCTACGGATCTCGTTAAACCTTTCCGCGATTAAGAGATTCGCACGTATTTCGTCCGTTCAGCCAGAGTCGAGGGAATTAAATCGGTTATCCTGTTAAGCCTAGCCAACCGATGCGTCTTATTCTTGGACTCGTGAACGTGTTTGGAGATCCAAATAAGTCTCGGTTCTTGATTATCTTCCGTCAAGAGTAATCGAATGATAATGGAGAATATCACTGTATTTGGAACAGTTCTCGGGAGTTTCGAAGCGTCTGTAATACCGACAGACCGATGGACGATGAATCCTCTTCGACAACAGCCTCTCCGGAAAATTAACAACAGCGGATTTCAACTGGCTCCATTTTTCTTTTCGAGAAACGCTTCAAAGATACAGAAACACTCGAACAAGAAGTTTGGCGAGCTCGTTGAATCCACTATTTTACAATGCCTTCTCGCGAAATTTAATTCATTTTACGCTATTTTTAAAGAGTTCGCCAACTAATTACCACTCATCTCCGCAACTCGTGCACCCGTAGAAACGTTCAAAATTGCGCAATTAAAACCTGTCGAGTAGTTTGAACGTTTTCACAAACCTCTAAACTCCACCCCATCCCGGGCAAAGAAAAAGTTTTCAACGGAAAGCACGTTGAATCGGTGGCCACGTGTAAATCTGGTTATACGCGTCCCATCAGACTCGGTCGTGGCTGTCAACCGTAAAGAGACGTCTCGACGAGTCGGTCGTAGCGACACGCGGATGGCCACGAGCTAAGATTCCCGGCTTCCAGTTGGTTGCTCGCATCCTGGCCACGTTTCCGTGCCGTCTAACCCGCGCGCCGAATATCAAGCGCGGGCGGGACTCGTGCTCGCTTCCGCTATCGCTTTCTTGCGGTGACGTGCGTCAGGACAATAACGTTGCGCGACGCGGCGTCGACGAAACACCATTTGACGTGCGGCTGCCTCGAGTGTTTTAAAGGGGACGAGATTTCGTTGTAAGCGAAGGGAGTTTTTTTTAAAGCACGTGTGCCAGGTTTTGGTGAAACATTGAAACAGTAACGTGGAATTTGCTTTTTCTGTTCCAGGTGAGTCCAACGTTGAATGCTACCGTGTTTCGAAACCTGCCGTACAAGGTAGCTGCATGTTTCGCTATTATTAATATCCGAGACTGAATTGCGTTGCTCAGAAGAATAAATTTGCAGAGTATTTTACTTGACCGTCGACCTCAAAACTAGACGACGCTTGTTACGATCTCCCTGGCTCAACGGATTTTACCCCTATCGCAAAAACACACGCGTGTTACGCGATCCTCGATACTCAGTCACCCTCGGCCGTATTTGTTACGTAACCCCTTCCAGAAACAGAGAAAGTAGGAGTAAGAGCGAGGCCGGTAGGCGAAGCAAGAGTTGCAGCAGTAGCGCGAAAAAGGTGATTACGAGCGGCTGTCAACGGGAAACAAGAGAAAAGGAGAAAAGGAGGAAAAGAGAAGAAGGGAAAGAGAGACAGAGGGAACGGCGAAGAACGGCGAGCGGGAGGGCAAGAGAGGTTGCGGGTACAGTTTGGCAGAACTCCCGATTCCGTATTCTGCAGTGATCCTCCGCATCCCCGTGCGGCGCGCGTGCTGTTGTTATTGTTGTTCACGGTGGAGGAGCAGCAAGGGAGATGGATGGTAGACCGGCTTGAAACGGGTGGAACGAGGATAGCCAGCATTTTTGTTTGAGGTTACAACGCGCATGTGACGTACGGTACTCTCTGTCTCTCTGTCTCTCTGTTGCTCCCCCTGTCTCTAGGTGGCTCGAGTACAACTCCGACGGTAGAACACAAGTTCCCTCTCAGTGGCCCGTGAACCGCGACCGGAGCAGCACGCTCTCGTTGTCGTTCGATCGATCATCGCTTCGCGAAGCACGCGATCGCCCCCTCTCGACTTCCCAATCCGTTCTCCGTCCCTCTGTACATCGTCACCGTGCTACACTCTGACACTTCCGTGACTCGCGATGGACGTTTCCGACCGTGCTCGCAACGCATCTCTTCAATCGGCCACCTTCTTCGGTGTTCAGTGACACGAACTCGCGAGATTTCGTTCGATCGGACGCTTGCTATTTTAAATAGAAAAGCTGGTGAGACGATTCGTTGAAAACTCTTGACCATCCTCGATTCCTTTGGGACCAGCTGTAAGATGACTCTTACGAAGAAATTCGTGCGATTCAACTGTTGGTGAAAGAATTTTAAAGTACCTGTTTCACGAGTCGGAACAAGGCTGAACTATTTTCTACGTCGATTAATCGAACGTTCAGTGGAATTTGTAAAACGGAGTACGCGGTATCGGTCGATAGAAGGCACTCGACGGCGAGTCGTTCGGTAGGCCGTTATCGGACCAAGTGGCTCGCTTTATTTCGCTTTTATTCACTCGCGCGGCTTAATCGGCCCGTGAAATGACGATCGTAAGACACCACCGGTAAGGGTAATTAATCGTCGCTCCGATTCTCTCGTTATTATATCTCGTACACGCGCACGCGTTCGCGTCGACCGATCTGCGTCGCTGTTTTTAATTAAAAATCGCTTTCCAACCGCTGCGAACCCGCCGGCATAATTAAATGGGTTTCGTTAACGCGCGGTTTAACGAAGTTACGATAACGACGCGCGGAGATTCGCGTTGTGTTCGAGGCGCGAAGAACCGAAGAGTGGTGCGCACGCGACCGGTGTAATAACGAGCGAATCGACGCGGCGACGCGCTATTTCGAGCCGATGCGACGACACCCTCTCGTATCCAGCATTTTTCTCCATCGTTTTTATTCGTTTCTTCGCGAGATATATTATTACCAAACATGTTACTAGAGTTTCAATGAATTATTCGCGTCTGGAGTAGGCTCCGTCGTTACGAGTGAATAGAAAGTTTTGTAAGAGCTGTAACGAAGACATCGAAAGGGCAGAACTTATCGTAGAAGCTGTTTACAAAGTTACGTATTTTTATGAAAGGATCCATTATGGAGGGTTGCTCGGAATCGTGGGGGTATCGGTTTTGTTTGGTATCGATGCGGTTCGAGGATGGGGAGGCTAAAGTGGTCTCGATCTCCGAAGTGTCTTTTGCGCAGTTATCGTTTATGGCGTTGTAGAAGTTTTGTTTCATGAAGTCAAGAATGGAAGTAACCTGTTAGTTTCTTCTCGTTTCGGGCTCCCTCGATCGTTTAGTTTTCGAAGCAAACTTTTTCCCTGTATCGCGAATCGGAAAAATCTTGGCGGGGATCGATCGAATCGCAGGTGGCAGAAACGATCACCGGGTTCTCCGCACCGAAAAAGGTGTCGATCGTCGCAAGGGAACGAGTTCTCTTGGTAATTGCGACACGCGTCGCGTCGGACGCCGCTAAGATAATTAGCAGCCCCCGTAACCGACGATACTAATTAGCAGGTAAACGGCGCACGGCCGAGCGAGAAAAATCAAGGGATCTTTTCGCACCGTTAATTAATCGGTCTCGGCTCAAGTTCCTAGCCAATTAGCAGAGTGCTCGACCGAGCGTGTGTCGAGCCCACGATTCTTTCGGGGACTCTGGGATGGATCCACGGACGAGACCAGCTTTTAGCCTCTTTGTCGCCGTTGTCCTTTCGAATGCATTTCACAGCCCGATGGATCGTTGTTCGCTTTTCGTGTCGCGGCAGGTGTTACACTCTGTCGGTTCGTACGAGCTTTAAATAGGCAGCGAAGAGTCGTAAATGGAAGGATTTAAATATCGATGAAAGGGAACAGCGAAGCGTTACCTCGTCGTCTCTGATAAGTGGTGCGTTTCGACAGAATTAGAGGATTAAAGGATCAATGGAAAGAGCAGTCGGGAGTAAATAGTTTGAAAAGGTACATCAATTGTTCAACTTAGATCAATCGTCCCACGTGAAAAATGAAGACGGACAACGTTTAATCGCGAATGACATCAGAGTCGCGTTGTCTCTGTTGAGAATTACCTTGGACGTAGTTGGCCGATTGCGCAATCGTTCTCCATTTCCTCGTCGCGTTCTATCCTCGTCGCTCTGTCTCTTTATCTCGCTTTTTCGTCCACGGCTTTTAATCTGTCGATTTAACCGAGTAGCTTGCGAATACCGGAGCTATGTGCGAGCTGTACGCGCCGAAAGAGAGGTAAAAGGCTGCATTGTCGATCGTATTTGGCCGGTATCAGTTTCCATTCGACGATGGCGGCGAGGGTGGCGAGGGTAGCGGTGGGCCCGACCCTTTTTCAATTAAGCTTTGATCACAGGATCGAGATAAAACGCATCGGATCGCTTCGTGTCGAGAGCTCAAACGAACATCGGTCGATCGGTCGGGGGACAGAGAAACAGGGAGCTATAGATGTTGGAAGAGCGTGGTAAAGCACGAACTGTGTTCTTCTCGTGGAACGCGCGTTAAATGGACAAAAAGAAACGTTGGCTTAGCGAAATCACTTTTTGCTTTCTATCGCTTTTGACGCGCCTTTCACCGTGTGTCTATCCACTTTATTATACGTCGACGAACCGTGTCCTCGAAACCGGCGAATCGACGGAAGCGTCACGATATTCGACCGATCTGTCGATTGTTTGCGATTAATGGAGTGAAAAGCATAGGCTACTGACCTTTCCATTCTATGGGATCGATGTCCGGTATACCTATCGATGAAAAGATCGGTTTTCTTGGATCATAAAGTTTCAACTTTGCTCGACTTTTGATGTTCCTAAAGAGAAAAAAAAAAATAAAAAAAAAAAAAAGAAGTTTGAAAAAATTCGCAAGTTGTGCAATTAGAGGAACCAGAATGGTTCATTTTCGCGTGGTTTAGTAGCGCGTCCCGAAATTTTCTCCCTTTGTGGAGGATGCTCGAATACGTTACGCCGTCGGTCTGGGTTCGAAAATAAACGAAAGCCCGGCGAACGGCCGCGTATTTACGTGTTTGCGGAGCACCCTGTCGAGCTGGCGTTCGATAATTAAATGCCCCTAGGAGCGACTCCGCTTTGACCCGGACTCCGACCCTGTCCGTTCGCGAATTAACGAGCGTTCCTCAAACATGGGAGCATCGGAAACGCTTCATCGGAACTTGGAGAATTTTCTTTCGATGATTAAAACTTGTCGAGAAAATGGGCCATCGAGGCGAACGAATCATCCGAGCGATTCCCGTTTCGGTCGGACGCACCGTTCTGAAAAATTGAATCGATCGTGTCGCGTTCTAGCAGCTACAAGCGTCTCGCGGGAAATTAACCGACGATGGTATCTTCGTCGATGCGTTCCCGTGGTAATTAACGGAACCTCGTACGATCGAGACGAATCGAAACGAATCGAGGATCGAAACGTTCTTCTCGCCGTTGTCGATCGTCCACTCGAGAGAATTAATAAGGGACGCAACGTTACCGTTACAAGTTGAGACGTAGTTTTATTAAATCAGCTTTACGACGAAACTTTTTTTAGCGGTGCTTCGCGAGAGAACGTGACAACGCTTGCCGTTTTACCGGTAGGCTCTAACACCATCCCCTTCCGGGCGATATTTCCAGCTGTAAAAATTTCGAAACTACCTGCAACTCGTATAACCGTAGCGAAGAGCCAGCGTATCGGGCGATACGAGCAGCTAACTGTCTTTCGATTCGCGTTTCATCTCCTCGGAACCGGGCATCGACGCGCAACAGCAGTCCGCGTTGGTTGAGTTTCGACACGAGCGAATCAAAAGGGGTTGACGTCTCGCGATAGCTGACTCGCGTTTAATCTTCCCGAATGGAGCCATGAAAATTGTCGCTGGACCAAGCTGTTCTTAAATTAGAATTCTCAATTTGTCCATCGAATGGACAAATGACAGACGAATGGATGCGTCTCTTGCGACGAGAGACGAGCGTTAGAGGAACGCGTTAACCGGAAGAAAATCAGGACCCTGCTGAACAAGCCGGCTGGCGGAGAGTCGGAGGAAAAACAGGCGGTAAGAAAATTCCACGGCGCGTTTTTCGGTGGATAGACTCAATTAGTCGGAACAAGCGAGTCCCCCGAGGAGCAAAGACGACACAGCCGGCGCGTTTTCTTTCTCGATCGGCCGTAACGGTCGTCGACTGCGTTTCCCTCTCCTTTGTCCATTCGGAAGATGTCGCGGAGGCAGGAAACGGGCGGGCTTCTTTCTTCTGGAAATCGGTCGTTCGTGCTCCAAACGGGGCTTAAAAATATCCTCTGACCGAAAATAGTCGATTCGAGCAAGCGAACACCCTCGACGCCGCGTTTCTCGACATCTTCGCCGTCGCGATCCTCGTAGTGCTCGTCGTTCACCCTCGGGCCGGTTTTTCTCTCATCGTTTTGTCGCGTTTCCACGTGTCTTCTCGTTCGCTCCGACGAAAAGACGAGAGTACTTCTCTCCGTCGCTCTTGGTCGACTCACCAGTCGTAATTTATACGCCGGTTAAAATTGGAGACGGGCTCAAACCGGAGATATATCCTGCTGACCTCGCCGTCTTGCCGTCTCTCTGCTTTCCTCCTTTTTACCGATTCTCTTGCTTCGAGTTTGTTTCCCTCGTTCTTCTTCGTTTCTCGGTTTCGTTCGTCCGACCGTGATGAACAATTTTTGAACACTCGAAGCGGTCGTTGAAGCGCTTCGGAGACTCGATGAGATTCTTGATGAGCTTCTGAGATCGGAAGCAGGCAGGGTAGAAGCTTTAAGTCGAAATTACGGTCCCCTTGGGCGGTAGAAGTAATGCTTCTTTGTGGCTGAGAGAACTGCTTCTACCGGACCGCGATTCGATTCTTTTGTTCTTGGAATTTCTATAGAAGTTTCCGTCGTTTAGAATGTCCGTTATCTTCTTTAGTCTGGAGGGTATAATCGACGGACGCGATGGATCTTGAATAGAAATGGTCAGAGATCGGTCCCTGAATCGTATAAACTGTAGAGAAATCTCGTCTAATCGTGCTCCGTACGAATCGTTTCCATTGCACGTCGACTCGTTTCTAATCAAATCGAAACGCGATGGTCAAGAGTAAGTTTCCTCCAAAGGAACGAGTGACGCGCGAGTGAACACAGTGCGATCAGGAAACGGCTAGCTGAGACGAGAAACTGTGACAAATGGTTCAACCCGTACGCACGGAGAACAACAACTCCGCCCTGGACATGGAGTCGCTCGAAGAGATGCTTCGCAAGGTAACAACTTTTCACCAATTTCAAGTTTCGATCGTGCTCGAACCCGCCGAGATACTCGGTGGACCCAGACGCGCGGTGTCCCAAACGCGTGCCATCGCTGGACAAATTAGTAAGATATAATAACTCCGCTCAACCAGCAGGAATTACTCTACGTCCCGTGAGTCCAAAGACGAACGGGTGGCGGGGGTTGTCAGGGGAAAAAGTTTTTTAACTGCTACTTCCTGTAATGTATTCCGTCAGGCAGCGCTGAATGGACCACTTAGCGAGCATCCCGCACACACGTCTGCTCGAGAGCGAGAGAAAGAGAGGCCCTCTCTCGTAAGCGCTTTAACGGCTCTAAAGCCTTCCTCCTCCTGACGTATTATACGTACGCGGGCCCCCTCTCAGCCCTCCTAATAACGCGCTAATGGTCAATTCAGCGGAAAGTACCCCCCTCGCGCGTCGAGGACTATCGAGGATTATCGAGGACTCTCGCGTCGCGTTTTTTTCACGCGACCCGCCATAATTCGACCTCTCGCCACCGAAAAGAACAATCCGAATGTTGGTGAAAACGATACGTCCCCTTCTTCGGTTTCTTTCAACGGTGCTGGTAACAGGGGAGCAAATAGACGCGTTTTGTTTCTCCTCTCCCGATCCTATGCTCTCTCTTCGGGTCGAGTGGGTGTGGACAAATAAGCGGGGACCGATGGAACGAGAACGAGGAAGTACCTTTTAGGAATTATTGATTCAGGAAGCAAGTCAGTGGCTCGGGAAACTCCGCGAACTTTCTCTCGTTCGACTAAATTGTTCCACCCAAGTTTCTTTTGTAACCCGTGATGTTTGGCGTGCTGTGTGTAGAAAATACGTGGCTCGAGGTTTCGAGAGTAAAACGTGAACACCTTTTGCCGTAGAGAGGTTTTTCCTCGAGCAAAGGCGCGCCCTTTTTTGGTAACCTAATAAGTTACTTCCTAGAGTCTGATAAACGCTAATATCGATGCAGGGATGTTCATAAAATATGAATGCGTGCTAAGAAAATAGAAACCCGTATCACCCGCATTGACCAACTCGTAGAATAACTTTTCCCTATCGAGGAAACATCTTACTTTGTCTCGTATACCTAATTATTAGTATCATCCATCGTATCCTACCTTTCACGAGTCGTTCTCGATCAGAAACGTGTATTTGTCGATTGCAAAGCTTAACGTACGCGTCTTTCGTGGAAAAAAAAAGTCGTTTTAAACGTGTCCGTTCTCCTTTCGTTCCTTTTTATAGCATTTTTCTCTCTACGTCCACCGAACGGACACCTCTCTGTCCTTCTTTGACGCGTTTCACGCGACGAGCTCTCTTCCCGACCAGTTCTCTTCTAGCATCGACTTTGCTCGATGCAACGGAGAACAAGAGAGCACGAAACAGAGCGAAACAGAGCGAAACAGAAGGAGGAAAAAGCTCTGTCCGTGTAGCTGCAGTAATGTAGCTTTAATGCGACGCGGCGAAAAGTTGTCGTTCCCCTTTGACGATTTTCCGCGTCAAACGTTCGCGCTGATTTTCACGTGGGCGTTCGTGCCACCGTATTAGCTCTTTTTTTCACCCGCCATCCGCTGTCTCCGCGTGTTCTGCATTTTTCTGCTTTTAGCCAGGCCGAGGGGTAGGAGGAAGAAAAAAAAAGGAGAAGCTCCCGATAATCGGGCAAAGCTGTCGCACGACAGATTCCGAAAAGATGGAACGTTTGCCGAACGATAAAGCTCTATCGCTTTTGCACGCCGGATTCAATCTCTTTCCCCGCGTTTTTCCACTTCAACCCTCGTTCTTTTTCTTTCTTCTTTTTTTCGATATTCTTCGCGTAGCACTTGCGTCGTGTAATCTTTGAATCTTCATCGCGTCTGTGCTATTTGACGAACGGTACAAAAATTGTGAAACAAGAGGAATCGTTTCCGTAAATTTGAAGAAGAGACGTTTTACTAATTTTTTAAAGGGTTCCTCTTTTTTTTTTCCTCCACTCTTACAACCAGTTTTTCACGTGGACGTTCCAAGGGTCGCGACACGGTTGGTCTTTTCATCGGCGGCAGCTGTTTCTGATTTGACCGTTTCCAGTATGCGCTCATGAAACATTCATGCTCGATGGCCGCGGAAAAGCGCAGTGAAATTATAAGCAGCCCGTCTCGACCGGAGTCGGTTTATTTCGTGAACTTTCTCGCTACGCCACAGCTATTTTCATTTTAATTGGCGTTTGTTAGGCCGTGGGCCCCCTCTTTTATTTATACGAAAAAATCGCCGGTGGTCGAGTAATTGCCTCTGAAAAGGCCGAATTAACCACCTCCGCGACATTATTCGTTCTCTTCTTTTTTCAACAGCGAGAAAGCTCGAATGCGATTCAAAGAGATGCATTGATACCGTTTCGCGTGTAACAGGTTCGGTTTTAAAGTTACTTTTTTTAACTTTGATCGAGAAACGATCATTGGTACATACTTGCGACGAGATAAAAAATGTTACGCGCAGATACTAGTTGGTACGAAGACACACGATACTTTTATTGCCGAAGCTATTTGTTCTCTTAATACCATTTACGATTATGTCACTGTTTCAATTCTTCTGCCGATAAGAACATACCGCCATTGTGTTATCCTAAAACTCATCCACGCAACCCGGTAACAATCTTATCGCTCAAAATTACCGCAAAACTTTCCACGCCGAAGGTTATCCTCTAAAATTGATCGCAAGAAGAGGTCTTTCGTTCTCCAAAGGAGGACCTTTGTTACCCTTAAAGGAAAAGAAAGCGAGGTTGAAACATGACCCAGGGATGTTTGAGAAACTTGCTAGAAACCACAAACACCGTTCAGTTCTGCGCGTCTATGGCGTATTTGTAATTTATGTATGGAATGCATAATCCACCGTTCTATGCGTGCATTTGCATAGACAAAGCTGGCTCGTGTAAAATAACGCTTAAATAACGCATATCCACCTCTGTGTACTTTCGTGTACCGTCTGTATTCGTGTGTTTGCGTCTGTACAAGGAACGCTGGTAATGGGGGACCATTTGTCCGCGAGAATGGAGCAGTTAATTGTCTCTCCGTTACCGTGCAATTACGTTTGTCATGCGAGATACAGGCGGGTGTTTGCCGTCTTCGCAATTAGTCGCACAATTAGCGTTTCCTTTGCTCGATATCGAAGCCGAACGAAAATTCGTAAATCGATAACTGGTCGAAAAGCGAGAGATTCGCGGGCGGTTAAGAATATATCTCGGAGTTGCCGGGCGACCAGAGTAATTTCCAACGATCCGGATCTGTCTGGGAAGCTCTTCGAAAACTCCTCTCTGGATAGGAAATTCGGTTCGAGAAGAATCAGTCCGAGGCTGCGGGGAAACTGGCTGCCACTGCGATGCAAAAAATGTCGGATAAAATTAGATTCGGTTATTGGGATTTCATTCTCCCGATTCGTATTGGTGAAAACATTTTTTTTTTTTACTCGTAAAAGAGTAGCCGTAGAGATTTTCATCCGCTCGTTCAAGCTGATTTAGTAAACGTTTCACTTTAGAAGTAGATCCACTTGATGCTTGAGCTTAAAGTATTACGTTGCACGGTGCAGTTTTTTGGAGCATTAACTGTCGGAAAATAGCGTAGAAGAGCTCGACGCTCGAAACGTTGCCGGCAAAACAAAACGAACGATCTCTCAACCGACCGGTGACAACGACGACGATGATAAAGCTTCGCCATAGCCCGTGGTCGTTGCACGCCCGGTTCGGCTCTCTCTCTCTCTCTCTCTCTATCTCTCTCTCTCTCTCTCTCTCTCTCTCTAGGGGTTACGTCTTAACGGATGAAAAATTCTCCCCACCTATGGTTGCACGTATCGCTTAGCGAGGCAAACGTCCAGCTACTCGAAATTGCGTTGGCAGGGACGCCGAGTACGCCAAGTACGCCAACTTCCGCCCTGCGAACGTAGAGGTGCGCAACGCGATTCTTCTTCGTTGTTTAAAAATATTAACTTAGTCCCCCTTCGAGTATCCGTCGCTCGAAACTTCCTCCCAGAAAATTTGGGAAGAGAAATTCCAAGTGTTTGCCTTCCCAATAACTCGACGAAAGTTCTACTGGAAGTTAAATTTGAAGAGTATCGCCATTGACGCGGAAAATATTCAGAAGTTGGGGAAAATGTTTGCGCAACTAGTTAATCGGTGCTCGAGATCGATTTCAATTTTCGACGAGAGTCAACCGCGAATAAATGGCTAACTAACGAGAGAGAACCGCTACGAGCAAGTTTAGCGAACCTCGAGCAAACACTCGACGGTTCTCCTGTTTGGTTCTCCTTCGTCTGCGTCATAGATAGCACTCGCGAGCGTGTAGACACGAGCGGCGACAGACGTAACGAATCGTGTACCTCGAATTGGAGAATCAGCCGGTCGGAGAACGGAAACAAATATCGCTCGTGCAACGGTTAACCATCTCGTGTCTTCCACTCCTTCTTCTTTGGCAAATAGACCGCTCTACGCAATTGGATTCCACGTTCTCCGCGTCGGGGAAAGCGTGTTTCTTTGGTTACTTCGTTTAATCGGAATCGCGTAGATTCTTTGGAGCTTGAGTCGCTTTTAGTTTCGGAACTCGAGGACTCCGTGTAACTTTGATAAATCGATTAAAATCTAAATTGAATAAAAAAATTTATAGCGCGCTTCACGCTTCGCTTGGAAAAAAAAAAAAAAATATTAAGCTCAGTCCCACACAGACGATCAGGGTTGCGCACCCCTGGTCGGAAAACGGTCGCGACGAGCAACGGCAACCTCTCTTCCACCCCCTGTTAAAAATGAGACTATTCGCGAGCACTTTGGCGCGAAACGGCGGAACGCTTTGTCGGAAAATCGTGAAAATATTTCAGGGGCTTTTCCGGGGCGACTTGATGCCATCGATATAATAAGAGCGTGGCTGGCGTGGCGGCTCTTCCAACCCGGCTCTTCAGCCCCCTCTAAGCACAGACTCATCCGGCCCGATAACTTCTCCGAGAAGCAGAAAATAGAAATGGATAGAGTAGGGTAGCTTATACGCCTCTCCTTCGTCTCTCGGATATCTTACTTTTCTTTTTCTTTCCCGTTCTCCTCCTCCTCCTCCTCCTCCTCCTCCTCATCCTGTACCACC
This sequence comes from Ctenoplectra terminalis, assembly GCA_019453375.1. Classification (NCBI taxonomy): domain Eukaryota; kingdom Metazoa; phylum Arthropoda; class Insecta; order Hymenoptera; family Apidae; genus Ctenoplectra; species Ctenoplectra terminalis. The sequence goes on along the minus strand of SMSQ01025693.1, from coordinate 3,989 downwards.
TCCCTCTCTTCTGCCTTTCTCCTCCCCTTCGAGGAGACTTATCCAGCATTACCCGCACGATCCGAGAATCATTAACGCTGTCCTCGTGCGTATGCTTCGCGGAAATTTACGAGCGTCGAGCAATTATGGCCAGTTCAAAGGCGAAACTGCTAGAACGATTCCTGGTAACGATATTCTTGAACCTTTTAGCGAATGGAAAAGCGTTCTCGTAGCCAGAGTTGAACTGACTCTAGCGATGTCTTAATTTCTTGTTGTTTGCTCGGGACTCACCGACAGATATTTCTCCGCCATCGAATCGCTTTATTCGAATATTGATCGAAAAAGGTTCCGTTCACGGTGAGAACGATAAAGCTGGCTACTTAACAAGATCGAAGATCCCTGTCTCTCCCCACGGTCCATCCATTTTTACGCGTCCAACGCGGTTCCATCTTAATCCGTCAAAAGAAGCGACAATGGTTGAGATCGTGGCACGCTTTCTAATTCAATCTCACCAGAACGAACCGTCCGATTCGATTATGCCGGCCGTGATATATAATACATCCTGCCGGAGGACGAAAACCGCAAACGTGGCTCGATCTCCGCTTCTTCGCTTCTTCGGTGAATGGGGAAATTTCGAAATCGAATTTCCAGATTGCCCTGCTCTTCTGGCTTGCCTGTGGCTAGTGGATTCGTAAGGATAATGGGTAAAGTTACTTACTCCTTCAGCAGCGATCCCCGTTTGATTCCTTCTGCGTATCCTAAGGCTTGACGCAGGCCAGCGACTTTTCTCCGTCCGATCTCGCAGCGATCGTACGTTTGTCGCGGTTGTTTTTGTAATTCGATTCTTTATTCGCACAAATTTCCAGATGTTCGTTTATTAAAGTATGATACACTTTAACGCTTGCCAAAAGAGCGCAAAAATGTAGATCAGTAGCTCGTTCCAATTAGGTGTCGTTTGAATTCCAATTTTACGGCTTCGTTAGTTCAGACGAGCTCTCCGCTTAATCCAAGATCCATCGGGAGCTTCGCAATTAGCCGTTTATCCGGTGGCGAAAATTTCAAGGGCCACTTTCGCGCCAGCCTTTCGCAGTCTTTTTTTTTTCAGATAACGAAGACCCAATTAGGACAAGCCTCTTCAATTCTTCGACCAATGCCCAACGGAGGATCCGTTTCGCTCGGTGATCGCGTTGGGAACAGGCCTGGTTCGTCCCGCAAAAAGCCGCTTAGTTTGCCACGCAAAGGGTGGAAACGGTTCGGAACCCTTGGACCCTTTTCACCCCTCTGTTCGCGGATTTTCCTGCAGGGATAAACGGCAAAGTTCAAAGGCATGTTTTCCGAGTTTTTCGGTCGTCTCCATCGAGGAAATCCCTCCCTCGAGGATGGGGTGTCACTGGAAAAATTCGCGATGCGCGTGGAAAAAAAAACCAGACGGGTTGTATCGATGGAGAGGAAGGTGGTTGAATTGTACCTGTTCCGGTGAAACTCCAAACTTCAGTTGTTTCTCTTCGATTTTATAGCCAGTCTAGGTTTGTTCGATCGTTGCGAACCTGAAACATGGTGAGAATTGTACCATGCAACTATTCTACCGTACTCCTATAGAGCCATAAAAGGCTAAGCTTATACCCTTTTTCCTTTTTTTGTTTCGTCTATTAATTTCCCTTAACGTCAAACATCGTACGCTTCTCCGCCGCTTTACAGACATCCCTTAGCACCGTGACACTCGACCAACGCTTGAAATTAGCAGTCAATTGGCCATGAAAACGGCACGCGAGGCGAGCTTATTAAACTTTGGCTCGAAAAGGGACTCGAGTGTATTTTTGATACGTTGCATGGTGCGGGTAGAAATTAACACAGCCTCCCTGTAATTGAAAAAAAAAAGAAAAAAAAATGAAGAAAGGAAGGCCACTCGAAAGAGTTAGGGTCGCGAGCGAAGTCAAGGGCGACCCGGTCGCGGCGGACGCTCGCCCCGTTGAAAAATGCATAACGAGGCGAGCATGCTCGGCTGCCGCTGGTGCGTGCGGGCATAATATCAGCCGGGGAAACGGAGAAAGTGCCTGGGCAGGTTGCTAACCAGCCGGCATGCGGCCGAACGGACAGGTGCCGGTGACCTTGAAACCGTGGCTGCACAGCTTCCGCATTGGTGAACAGCCGGCGTGGCCGGAGGTGGCAGCGCGCGCTGAAAATAATTCAAATTATCGCAGCGATCGCGTTTGCCGCTGTTTCGTCTCAACCGATCGAATTTTCGATCGGATTCTTCGTTGGTCGATGATTTAGGATCTATACATATATTGTTTGAAATATCATTCTTTGACTCGTCTTTGCTTCTATAGACAGTTTTTCATCGAAACCTGTTCAATCGTTCACCCTGTTCTTAAAAATGAATCGTAGAATACAAATAAACCGATGAACCATGTCCCCTAAACGGTAATCTCGACTCGCGTTCGAGTGGTTCGCGAGGAACGTCGAGCATCCGGGGTCGATTAAATCGAATTTCGTTCCCGAGAGGGGAAAAGAAATCGCGGAGACGAAAGGAATTTATGCGAGCTCACGGACTTGTTCGGATTTCAGGAGTCCAGGAGGAGCGTGTAAGAAATCATCTCGCCATCTAGCCTGGCCTAGCCGCGTAACGGGGCAATAAAACACACGAGACGCATCTGGGTTACGAGCCGGTACCTCGTTTCTTTATCTCGTGTCTCCAACGAACCTCTCCGAGCTGCTTCTCCCTGTCGACCTCCGGCCGAAGACCCTACTTTCCGCCCTTATCCTCGAGGAAGATCCGATTCGCGCGACTATCCTCGCGCACCGATAATCGTTTGACTCGTTCCACGCTCGCGCAGTTCGGCGGAACGGTTTTTTCATGCACTCGTGCGTGTTTTAAAAGGTATACTCTTTCTTCCGCTGGTAGGAAAATGGCCAGGTAAAGGCTTGTTGCGAGGGCGAGGGTCGTTGGAAGAAGCGGTTGGGTATATTTCGCGGTGAATAATTTAGAGATAGTGTTAGGTTTAAAGGAAATAAATATTTAAAGGATCTTTCAATAAGCTGGTTCGATATTCCATTAGAAAATGAATCCATTAATCTGATCGATTAAGGGAATTAGATAGCACGCTTTATGGAAATGGAAACGTTCCAGCGATGCGATTAAAGGGAACCACGGTTCGTGAATCCGCATTGGTGTTCGATTTCTGCTCCGATGCGAACGAACCAAGTATCCAATGATCCTGCGAAATTCCTCCATCGATGCCCCTTGACCTTTTTGGATATCCGACACGCGCAGATTCGTGGTTTACGTAAAAACCTATTGAACGTCGGGACGTGTATATAAGGAAGAAGAGAGCACAAACGAGGATTATTTACACGAACCAACATACCCGACCGATTTCTCCCATCGAACAGCCCCTTCGCGTTGGAATTATCGCGGCACAAAAAGTCACTTATCAGCTGTAACACGCTGTGCTTCGTCTCGCGTGAATATTTCCAAAATGGTGGCTCGATCGAGCGACCGAGTCATTCATGGAATCAGGAACTTTTTTTTATCGAAACGTATTAACTTCCTGGTGGCAAAAGGCTAAATAACGAATAGCTCTTTACAGTCATCACCGCGTAGTAACTAGGGAAAGACTTTCGTTCTTCCGCGCGTTACCCTTTTCCACTTTCTTCTTTTCTCAGACTTGTCGTCCCTTCCGAGATTTATTTCATCCGCTTCCATTTACACCCTAGCCTCGAATATATTCCACGCGTGCGACCGAAAAGCCGATTCCCCGACCCTCGTCCAAATACCTACGGGATAGGCCACGGATTTACTTTAATTGGCACACGGTACGAAAAATTAAATACTACCCGTGAAACAGACCATCAATTTTCCTCGTGTTGAAAGTACGCGATCACCCTTTCACAATCTACTCCCCTATCTTTTTGAAACGCGTTCGTTCCACGAATTTTTTGCGGTTTTCCGTCCCGTTGGAAACGTTTAATTACTGTTACGATTCTTTCTTTTTTTTTTTTTTTTTTTT